>JAHWFO010057280.1:94157-169268 GCA_023313115.1 Rhysida immarginata
TCAGCTTTGGTGAAAATATTTTAAAAGGCTTGTTCAATAATTTTTTAAATAAAGTTTATTTTAAAAATATCCTTATTTTTGAAAAATTTATTTTGAAAATGCGGTAGAACTCCGTTAATCGGAACTAATTGGAACCGAAATTTGTTCGGATTAGCGAAAGTTCGAATTATCCGGGCTCAATGCTAAAACATCTATCACACCAACACATCTGTCAAGAACCTGAACATGTTTCAAGGGAAAGCTGCTATCTCAGTTCAGAATAAACAAGTTTGCAATGAAATTGACAGCGTACGATTTTTTTTCTTCTGGAAAACAGTAATTCAGTTTGTATGTACACCAAAATCAGAATCGTTTTTTTTAATTTCATCCAACGCTGACCTCTAATTAACATTTTCTGTTGTTTTTTTTTTCACGGTTGTCAAAACATGACAGTGTTCGGTTTATCCGGATTTTCGGATTAATGAAGTCGTATAAACTGCAATCCATCCTACTGTTGTCTGTTTATTGCTCTTTTAAAAATTCTCTACATTCCTTTTGTTTTTTTAATTTTAAATATTAATTTTGATTCATGCTATTAATTTTTTTGATGAAGTTGATGGAGGCCTTGCAGTTCACAGCGGGAAAGAAAAACACAGAATTCCGACCGGTTTCGCCTTTTACTCCTGGCTTTGTTAAGGATACAAATGAAGACGCAAAAAAGACGCCTCTGGATACAGATTACGATGGTATAAAAAGTCATTGACTGGTTGGATAAAAAATAATGGTAATTTGCTAACACTACAAACTATGGTCGTAAAATTAATTTGAACACGATCGTCATTGATAGAACGCGACGAGCAACTCAGAAAGAATAAGAATAATAACAAAGAGGATCAAATTACAATTAAAATAAGAATACAAGTTAAAACTACAGGAAATATTAAAAAAAATGATACAGAGAGCAATGGAAAGAAGGAGAAGATAATAATAAGGAGAATGGAACTAAAAACATAAATGAAATAACGGTTAAATCAAGTCGGCGACGGGCGTTAGCAAAGAATGCGCATCATAAAGGACAGTGAAGAGAACTCTCCATTTCATAGCATTATTGACTGCATCTACAAGCTGTTTCATCTGAAGAGGA
The DNA here is from genome assembly GCA_023313115.1 of Rhysida immarginata. Classification (NCBI taxonomy): domain Eukaryota; kingdom Metazoa; phylum Arthropoda; class Chilopoda; order Scolopendromorpha; family Scolopendridae; genus Rhysida; species Rhysida immarginata. The sequence goes on from JAHWFO010057280.1 coordinate 95,281, forward strand.
AGCTCTCTGCTAATATACATAGTATTTGATACTGTAGAACCCGGTTTGCCTCCTCCGTGAACGTCTTCGTTAGAAGTACGCCAAAGCCTCCATCCGCTGCTATTCACCCGCAGCCCAGGCCGCCAAAGCTGTTGCCATCCGTGTATGGGTGACTAACGCTACGGATTTTCTATACAATTAGAAAGAACGCCTCAATGGAGTACTGTACGATCTCCATGTACAGGTCGCTGCCATCGTCCCGTCAAACATCCTTATGTCGCTGATTGACGAAGATGAAACCAAACTCCAATCATTCAAAGAGCACAAGTACGCAATTATGTGCACGAAACTCGACATTCTACACCAGCCTTCGAAGTCCATATGACTTTCTACAGCTTCTCACACTTCCACCTTCCACCCAAATGTTGTCAACCTGACCTCCATCCAGTTCGCCGACGATGAAGTACTGCTTCCTTCCCAGCCCACCTTCCCCTATTCTCAATGCTTTCATTAAAGTCCATAAATCCAACATGTCATCCTTCCTGTCGTTCAATTATACTCCTGCCCCCGACCACGGTATAGCTAAGTCCATATCCAAATTCCTATTTAACACCGCAAACTTTTCCCAAAGACCTATAATGCTATTAATTCCCTAGACCTTACTAGAAAGCTCGCCAATTTTCACATACACCCAAATTTATCAATCCTATACCAATGTTCTTGTTCCCGACACCTTGGCTATTCTTGAACGTCTCTTGCTTTCTTCTTCGCTTCCGAAACAGCAATTCACGTACTATCTTTCCATCTTGTCCGTCATTACCTCCCAAAACTAAATCTGCTTCAACAACACTATCTATTCCCAAGCCTTGGTAAGGTTCCCCTAACCTAACCTAACCTATCCAACATCTCGAACAAACCAAAGTCTCATCGATAAGTCGATGACATCTGAATATCTTTGACTCTCTTACCACTTCCCAGAGGCGTAGCTACGGGCGGCCAAGGTGTGCAAAGTACACGGGCGCAACGAATTACAGACACTAAAACGCTAAATTGAAGGGGCGCTAAAAAGCTAAAAATGAAAATTGAACACGGGCGCTGAAAAGCTAGCTACGCCACTGCCACTTTCCCCTCCCCCATCACCACCCTCTTCAATTCCTTCTCTCTTCCTCATGCACTATTCACATTCGAACCCGAATCTAATAATTCCATGCCCTTTTTTTGATGTGATTATCTCCCGTAATTCAGTCTATGATCTACTGCAAGCCTACCACCTCCTCTAACCTGATCCACACCTTCTCAGCTCACCCATCTCCCCACAAGCTGGCCTCTCTCCGCTTCGTCGTTGATTGTGCCCTTAACCTTCCCCTAAACCCTTCTAACAAACCATGCGAGTTCCGCAACATCCACTTCCTCGCCTCCACCAACGGCTACTCCCACTCCGCTATTTCCAACCTAACACGCTCCAGAAAGTGCCCCTTACGCCGTTCTCTCCCCCCCCCCCCCTTCCTACTATAAAATCTGCCAAATGGGTGTCTCTCCAAGTTCCTCCCCTCATTGCTATCGCCTTTCCAAGTTCCTCGCTTGCTTCAACCTACATGTTTCTTTTCGTATCCCTCCAATCTGCCCTTACCTCGTACCGGTAACACCCAGGGTGTTTCTGAATGGTCTGTACAAACATTGAGGATATGTTCCAGGGATCAAAACAAGCAGAAAATGTCATATCAATATAGGGTCGAAAACGCTTCTTTCTAGAGTTATAACGGTTTGAAGATATCCTACGATAGACGAAATTAAGCATATAGGAGTTGCAAACTATGTGATTTATTTCCACGGTATAACAAGACAATATCCTTGCTGTAGCAAATACTAAAAATACATCCAACTATGCTGCTCCAAAGCTTTTCGAATCTGATGTTGAAGAGAGGACAATTTTTTTTCAGACGGTTCTTTGAATTGTCGTAACTCTTCTACTATAATCGTTAGAACATAGCCTGAAAGTTTGTACAGTCTATTCAGAAACACCCTGTATTCTCCCAATCTGGTCTTTACCGAATCGACTACGGCCAACGCGATAGGTATTGCAATGGTTTGAGCTCTCCCAATTTCGCCACCCGATTAAAAAAGAAAGAAAGATAAGGAATCACCATATGCCACCCAATTTCTGGATAATAGACATAAACCCTCCAACCGAAACGACGTTATGTCCCTCGTCCGTTATGATCCAATGGCCTTCATGACTGCCGTGTTGGAAGCAATTGAAATCTTCACTTAAGGACAAACGTGATTCAATTAACGAATGAGCCTTTCTATAACGAACACCCATATAACGACTTTTTTTTCCTAGAACGAATTTTTATTTTGGTCCCAATCAAGATAAACACATAAATCTTGAGTATTAAACATGTTTCTGTATAACAAGTTTTCCGTATAACAAATTTTTGGGGTATTTTCAATGATTTCGTTATAAGGAAGTTCGACTGTATTATCTTCTCACTCTTTTTATTGTTCTCTTTATCAGTTTATATTTCTTGTAGTTTTACCTTGTATTCTTATTTTACTTGCAACTTAATTCTATTTGTTATTACATGTATTTTTATTCTTTCTGGTTCGCTCATCGCGTTCTACAAATCATGATCGCCTTCCAACAAATCACAACTATTTTACTACCTTAGTCTATGAGTTTTAGTAAATTACCTTTATTTTGTATCCAACCAATCAATGGCTGTTTATACCATCGTAATCTGTGTGTTAGGCCTGCCTCTTCATTTGCATCTTTGACAAAGCCAGGAATAAAAGGCAAAACCGATCGGAATTCTTTGTTTTCTTTCTCGCTAGAATGCCTTCATCGACTTCATATCAAAAAGGATAATACAGAGAACTTTCCATTTCATAACATTTTTTTTTCTTAAAATTTTATTCATGATTAGAAAGAACATATGTATAGATAGTTAAAATGAAATGAAAGTAGATATCTTAAGAGATCATTAACTCAGCTACTGTGATTTGTTCTTGTAAAGACGGCAATTTAAACAATGCTCTTTAACAAAATGTGTTTGTTTTTTCAATTAAAACAATTGGTTACTGGTTTTCCTATTCGCTTCAACAATACAAACGTTAAAACGTCAGATCAATTGTCTTTTAAAAGTTCATTTAACGAATTTTATAACGACATTGAAAATGCGTTGATTTGTCATAGAAGAAAATATTTGCTTTCTGTAATAATGTTCCTTTTTAATCTTAAAAATTTGATGTTGTGATTGGAGATTTCGGAAGATGATTTTGTCTCAGTCGGAGACCAATGCTAATGCCAATGTTAATGCTAATGCCAGTATCGACGAGAATAGGAGGAGACAGCCGAAATTTAGACATAGCTCTGGACCTATCAGACCTATTAACACTTTTCGAAGTTCAATTCGTTATAGCATTGACCATTACGTGGTATCAAATATAAGGTAAACAAAATTACTAACTTCTTTTTTCTCCCTCCTTATATCAATTAAATCCACTCATGTTATTTTCAACCTTTTTAAAGGCGTAAAAAGAAAATCCTCTATGTAATTGCTATTATCTTATGCTCTATTCCTGCAATTGCTTTGTTACTGGGTTGCATCTTTATTATATGTGAGTACGTTTCAATTATTTCTTTGTTTATTATAAGACTTGACGGTTAATGTTAACTATCTGCACAATCGATGACTGAATCCGCAAACTGAATTGTCGCGATTCCTGTAACCGGCCGAGGGGAAACCAACTGCAAAATTATTCAATATTATCAGGAGATAATAATTATATTTAAATTTTATATGGATGAAACTGCAAATTTATACTAAAATCCGCTTTAGACTCCCATTTGACAGTTTAATAAAGATTTGTAGTTTAAAATCACTTCTCCACATGGGTTGAGGCTCTTTTTACTTGTCGTCCTGGAGTGGTTAACTCAATTTAACATAGTTGCGGATCCGTAACCTTAACATATGTACGAACTTAAAAACGGTGCTTAAATGCGTTTCCTCGTAATAGCTGATTCACTAATCTTAAAAATAAAAATAAAGGTTCTACACCAAATGCATGATCTTCATTTGACCAGCGCTCCGCGTTTAGTCTGTCCAACGAATTAAAAACTGGGCGTGGCTAATTAAATCCTTAATTTCAATTGTTAGACTTTCTTCTAAAACATGTAAACAATGTCCAACAGTTGAAATTAGAAATTTACTTGGTTACGCCTAGTTTTTCTTTCGTTGGACTTAGTATAAATGTGAATGGTCATTCGAAAAGAGATCTGAAGGGAAAATAATAGATTCCGAGAAAAACGCGTTTAAAGTTTGAAAACGTGTACAAAAAATAATTAAGATCAAAAAATTGTTCACTATAATAATGTTCTGTTTAGACTAAAATAAAGTTGAAAGTCTAACGACTGTAAATTACCAAAAAAAAAACCGTTTCCAATCCCTTCAGGTTCCTTTTCACGTGACCACTTACAAGTACTTTGGACTGCTTAATAAAAAATAACAGGCGAAAAGGAATTATGAACTTTTATTTTTCCATATGACTATTATACCATATACCTTTATAAGAGGGGGGAGGCTAAGTTTCAAGGGAACCTGGAACGAAAAAGCTTCAGAATTGAAACTTAGATTTTTATTCTGACAACTTAGATTTTCCACATTCTTGACGACTTGTGATCTGTGTAGATTGAAGCAAACTCGTTTAATCACCAATCTCTTGGTTAAAATATTAAAGGTTTCTTACTTCTTGGATAATTAGACTTCACGGCTTTCTAACGATTAGCTCACGAACTTCTTCAGGACATTTTTCTGCAATACGGAATACTCTTTGGAATCATTTAAATATTTATACCCCAATAGAAATTATTTTGGGTAGAACTTGCTTCTTATATTTGTTAGTCGTCGAAGACTAGAGGAGGTATTATGGTCATAAGCAACACGTAGCGGAAATGGGTGGGTTACATTATTTAAAAATTTTGGAATATATAATTACAAGTCAAAATATATGAAAAAATAAGCTTCACTGTGAGACAAAAGTTGAGGACTTGACAATTTAAGTGGAAGTGAATTGCATACACTTCGTTCAATCTATCGGTTGCTTTTGTCAGCATGTTATTAATTTTGTGTCGAGGGCATAGATCTTGAATAGAAAAATGATACATTTTATATTGAATAATGTTACCTTTAGTATGCAGGTACATGAGTTAATAATAATATACGGCATCACAGATGGAGACGGCATCAAGTTTGTTGCAGTGTTATGGGGTGATCAGAAGGAAATATTGAACAAAATAATTATTTATGTGAATAGATCGTAATTTTCTAACGCGCCAAATGCGAATCGTAGAGTTCATTTTAAATATTCAAGAGAGAGGCATAAGCTTTAATTTATTTGTTTTAGACAAACATATGCTTGGTGGAAAAGAAATTCTGATTCACCCATGCGATGATTTTTATAAGTATGCATGTGCTTGGTGGAATGGAGGCCACCCATTATATGGAAGCCGTATCACAAGACAAAAAGATTTTGTTCTAAATCAAACACGAAGTAAGCAATTATGAAGATACTCATTCATTAAGTCACTTTATTATTTAAAAAAAAAACTATGAATTTTAAATAAATTAAGGAATATTAGAAAGACCAAGTAAGGCAGAAGAAACTTTACAGAAGGCCAAATTAATGTATACTGCTTGCATGGATGAAGGTATGTACTCAACTAAAATATTGATTTCGAAATCTTTATTAAAATTTAAACTTAACGAAAGTGTTTGTTAACTAGAATGAAATATGTTTATAATCGACCATGCTATTCTTCCAGACTACATAAATAAACAAGGGATGAAACCATTGTTAGATTTTTTGAATGAGACTGGAGGATGGCCATTACTTTCATCTAATGAAATAGAGTACTCTTGGGAAAACTTATTCCGCCTTTTAGGAAAACTTACAAGGAAGGGATTTCCCGATGAATTTTTTTCTTTAAGCTTTGAAGACGTTTTTAAAAACAATATAACTTCTCCTGTAATTGTGGTAAAAATAATCATTAGATAGAGTTAATTGATATATTAAATGGTAATTGAAATGAGTAATCAATTAATCAACTGTTGAAGTGGTATCAAGTGATTTCAAAAGAATATTCTTTTGGGTTATGTTTTTGCCTCTTTTTGACTAGGTGGCTGTTTCTATTGGCTCTCAAAAAGCATGGGAATTCGTAATGCCATTAGAATAGACCAGCCTTATAGAGGTATCCTATGCCAGCTCAAGTCGAGCACGATCCATCGCCATCACATAGTCGCGATATTAAGATATCAATAATCTATAAATTATTATTTGGAACAAAATTCATAAAGTAATACCACCAATATTTAAGTTCATATCAAGAATCCGCCACTTATGCTACATAACGACATCGGGTATATTAAATGGCAAATAGTACATAGCATTGACATTATACAGGGTGATTCAGAATTCATTGTACAAACTTCTAGGGGAGGCAGTATGGATGGTTCTATGCAAAAAAGTTTATATGAACATTTGAATTTGAATGCAAACTGAGATATGAACAGAAATAAAAATGTCGCCACCAAGATCAACAAGTTATTAACTCAGGTTCTAAAACATTTAGCATGATGAAATTTGGGAAAATATTAAGGTCATAAAACTGTGTATACCGTTAAAATTTGATCGAATTCCAACGAGCAGTTTCCGAGTTACGCAGTCAACAACGTAACACTTGCTCACATATGAGTACTAACCAGCACGTGTTACGATGTTGAATGCGTAACTCGGAAACTACTCGTTGGAATTCGATCAAATTTTAATGGTATCCACAGTTTTACGCACACTATTATTTCCACAAATTCCATCCTCCTATATGTTTTAGAACATGAATTATTAACTTGTTGATCTTGATGGCGGCTTTTTTATTTCTGTTCATATCTCAGTTATCGTTCAAATTCGGACCCATGTTCATATCAACTTTTTTGCTTAGAATCACCCATACTACCTCCCCTAGAAGTTTGTACAATGAATTCTGAATCACCTTGTATATAATTATTCACAAGGTAATAAACCGAACAGTTAACTTCCGTGAATTAACAACTACGGCGGGGCTTAGTCAATATTTACTTGAAATATGCTATAGGTACTACTTGAATTAAGCCGCATAACTCTGCATTAATATCTGTATTAAATTTAGGCAAACCAGTAACTACTTGCCAAAGGTATGGGAACACTTAATAAACAAATATTTACACGAAATTACACCAGTCTAATAGGGCGTCGGGCACCTTTTGCAGCTATTACAAATTTACTCGTCTAGGAATAGGAAGACTTTCTAAAAGTTATTCGAAGGCTACAACTGGAATAAGGCTCCCACTCTTCTTTAGACCAGGTGCCAAATCAGACATTTATGTTGGGCAAGTCCAACGTTCTAACTTATCTCACCAGTGTTCTATTGGATCGAAGTCAGGAAAATAGAAGTCTTTATTATTTCAAAGTGTACAAGATACCAATTCCCTACGTTTAATTCGATAATAAAAATGTCCAAAATCAGTGATATTTATAGAGCACCAAGCATTCCATCTCATTTATACCATTTCTTAAAGGACTATATATTATATATTAATAGTTCTTACATTTATATATGTAAGGAAGAGATAACAAAAAAGTTTTAATAAATAAATAATTTTAATGTACCTAACTCTTTTTAATCAAACATGATAGAAGTGGCCGAAGTAACGATTCTTGATCCTAAATCAACTAGCTTCAAGTTGTAATCGCGAGTTAAGTGACGTTTAAAACGGATTCTTGATATGATCCTTTTATCTGACTTTTCTATTCCTCTATTGTCGAGGATGTTAAATAACTATTGGATCTATTTGAAATTTAACCTAGCAGAGGATCAGCCTACTAAGGCTTTGTTTGGTCTTCCAAGCTTCTTAGTATAGGGACAAATACAAATATCCATGCCCTCAGGAAGATTCGAACCCGCGCTTTATTCTTTAGCGCTCTCAGCCACCGAACCGGCTATTATCCTTTGCCAATCAATAGTTGGCTATTATCCTTTGCCACATTATTTATATTCTTTAGACATGAAGTACATTGTTAAATTCCCACTTTCAATGTTGAATAGTGTCTGAATTATATAAAATTCTTCAAATTCTAAAAAAATTTTCGTTTTCAGATGTATGAATTATCTTTTACTGGAACGATGGATTCATTTAACTTTCTTTTCCTACAAAGATTCGTCAAAAGAAAATGAATCAGGGTGAGATGATCTATCATTATTTCTACCTCAATCATAACGACTTTAAACTCGAACGTGAGAAGCAATATAATTATATGCTGTCCGTAATTCGGTTGTTAAGGAGAGAAGAACAAACTCGAGAAAGCATCGACAACATGTTAGATTTAGATGACAAAATTAAACGAGTAAGTAATGTATATGTTTTTAATCATTTAATCAAGGGTTTTTAGAATATTTTAACTAACACAAAAAAAGAACTTATAGAAATTATTTTAACACTTTTGTTTATAATTTTATCTTTTGCTTATCCGCCGATATATAGGAAGTGCCAAACATGTTTTGTGGCCTTAATGTCTCAAAACTGTTTTGTGGCTAATTAATAAAAAATTAAGTAATAAGTAAAACCAAGAAACCAAATTGGTAAATTATTATACAAAATTCGTAGAAGTACTATAGATTGATAAATTCTAAAGACTTCATAAGAATTCCTATAAATATAAAACAGAGAAATTTTATATGAATGAAACTGCCTTACGTGTTTATATAAAGTAACTGTTTGTACTTCCTATCAATGAATTGGAAAATTCTCAAAATTTACTTACCCATCACAATCAATTACAAGCATTCAATGAGGGAGTCGCATGCCACCCGACAGATGTCCAGACATTAGTCTTTATTTTTGCCACACGGGCCCTATTTTTGTGTCTTCAATAGGGCCCGTTGGTTTCAATGGTCAGATGTTGTGCCATAGGTGGAACATAAGCAGTACACATCACATTAAAAAATCATAGGGAGTAAGGTTAAATACCTAAGTGGTCAACTGGGAAATACCAGATCGTTATCAATAACACAGGCAATCACCAGTCCAGTGAGTTAGATGATCATTAAGGCAACATTGGACTACGTTCTCAAAATGGGGTGGTGCACCATCTTGCTGGAAAAGATAGTAACCTTATGTTTTCATCAAATTGCAAGATTAGGAACTGTTCCAGCATGTCACACACAGTAGGTTATCTCAGTTACGGTTGAATTAGTAAATAAATAATTGAAACGATCTGTAACAACGCAATACTAAAGTTTTAAAAATAGTAGGCATTATTTCAGGAATGAACTCCCGACATATAGAGACAACAAAAACTCTGGATGTACAGTACTTGTATTTCGAAAATGAACGATCTGACCATGTTAACAGGGAATAGAATAGGTGCTCTATTTTAGGGGATAGTTATGGAGTTTGGCCGCCATTTTGGGTCATGATTCATTTTCTATTTATTACGACATAGATCCAGACATGCATGGTTTCCGAGTTACGTCCTTCAAAACAATGATATTCACCGCGCATCGAATTCTGCAGCACCGCTCAGCATTTATGACCGTAGTGAGCTCGTGAAAACCGTGATTGGATCATTGCATAACAGGGGAGATGCTTGTTCCGATGCATCACGATTACTTTTGCATCACTTCGATAACCATGTCGGACATCCCTGGAACCGATGTTTGTTGTAGAACACTATGAAGTCTTACTGATGAATTCCCGTTAAAGTTCTGGTCTTCTAATTTGCCGGATATTAATCTAACTTAGTATATCTCGGACGTCATGGAACGCCATTTCAGAGCTCACCAACCACCTCCTCATATTCTACGGGACCTGTCGTTCCAAATCTGGTACAATCTTTCCCTAGACACTTTCCAAGGCCTTATAGAATCCATGCCACGACATGCTGCAGCTGTTTTGGCTGATCAGTTTACATATACGCTGAATTCGGCATTTCAACATTTGCGACATATTTATTCACTTGCGACATATTTTTTTCATTGAGCTTGTAAAAAATTAACTTTTTCATCGCAAAACGACATTACTTTACATTGCCCCAAAATTACCAGAATTTAGATTTTTAAACAAACTGTACTTATGAAAGAAGTCTGCAAAATATTTAGAAGATAAATGTATATTTGGTTTGAAGACTTATTTTCAAACAAGCACTTTGTATGAGAAACGACTATCTATTCATTAACTAATACTAATTTTCTTTCTTTCAGAGTTTGGAATTTAGTACAGACATAGATAATGAAATGAAAAATATTTCTATAGAAAGATTTATGAATATCTCTCGGGTAAGTTGATCATTTAAAACCCTCAATTTAACAAACAGATTGTACAATAAAAATTATCAGTTCAAGGGACTATGTGGTAAATGAATGGTTGTTTTTGCCTATAACGTGTAGTATTCTTTAATTCATAATTAAAAATTATCCCAGACACTTCGATTTTGCGACTTGCTTATACAATAAAGAGAAAAGTGTTGATTATCTTACTTAAAAAATCATTTTCTATAAATAATCAAAAGTTAACTTGTGACAGTAAAAATTCCGAGGGGGAAATGTAGGCGTTTTCTTTTATCTGAGTATTGGTTATGGAATTCGTTTTATTGAATTGAAGGTTTCAGTAACGAAAATATGATTTTCATATGATGTTCATTTTTCCCTTAATAAATATTTGATATCTACGTTTTTCTTACTAGCTGCCTTGGGATGTTTACTTCGATGAGATTTTTGATTCGGTGACAAAGATTCAACCTAATGATACGATTTTGGTCGGCAATTGGAATTACATGAGAAAAGTTTTCTCAATATTTGATAAAACCCCGCCACGGTTTCTTTCTTCTTAAAAAAGCATATTTAAGTGATTATTTTCTGTTTTCTTTAAAATAAATTCCCAAAATTGTATGTAACATTGAGTATATTTCTTGTTGTAGTACGGTGATGAATTTGGTAATGTGGAGAGCGATTTCGTCGATGCTGTGGCACATGACTTCTTTTCTCAACACTTTAAGCTTAAAACACGAATATGAAAAGACGTTATCATATTACTTGGAATGGAGAAACGTTTCGAATGTCGACTATTTTCACAGGTTATTTGTAACACATGAATATATTTTTAATTCGTATATGGCTATAATATGAGAAACAAAATGAAGATTGCTTATAATGAAATCATAACCCCAACAACAAATAAATTGCAGATGGGAAGTGTGTACAGAGAGTGTCTTCTCATGCTTTCCTATAACTCTTGTCAAGGCCTACCAAGAAGCATATATAACAGACCACATTATTAAATCCGTGAGTCGATTAAAACATGTATAGAACTCTTTGTTCATTCTCGAAACCATTTCCACCTCTTTGTATTTTAGTCTTATTTATAATAATAATAATTTTCTTTTCTGCTTTTAACTTTGAAATTGACAGGTGAAGAAAATGATAGATTACGTTATAATATCGTTTGTTAAATCCGTTAAACTAATTGATAGAGTACCAAATCTACGAAATAAAGTAAATAGCTTTGTAAATAAAAAAAAAATTCTTTATTTTAGTAGAATAAAATTTGTTTCAAAAATTGTTTATATTCATTTAGCTGTACTCAATTAAGAAAGAAGTTGGAATTCCTACCAGGGCCATAAGCGACGAAATCAACGAAATGTATAAAAATGTACGATGAAGAAACGGAGACTGTCTTTTCGTCAGTGATTTATATATATGATCTTTAAAAAAATTAAAACTTAATTTTTCTTTAAAGCTACCTATAAAGAATAAGAACCATTTCAACAACATTTTAAAATGCAGAGAGAATGAGGCAAGAATCAAATTGATGAGATACGTTCTACCTGGTTACATCGACGGTGATATATGGTGAGCATTAAGGGTATATAGTTTCAATTCTTCTATAATCTTTATTATACTCGTAACTTGTTGTCATATTCATCTATGAAAGATTGCTTATTTGCCCTTAAAAATATTTGTATGTAGAGTAATAAATCTTTACGAATTCTTCTTCTTTTAATGCGCTTTATTCGACTTGTTTGGTGTTGACTACTATTCTGTGTTTCTTCTTAGGCTTGCAGATTCTTTTCATTCCTAGCACGGAATTTTCATCTGAATATCTTTAACTGTATTTCGTTACTTAGTCATTTTCGCGATTATTTGTTACTGAAGTTATTTAAAGCTTTACAATACGACCGAAGACAGCTCCATGACCACTTTCGTTATCTCGTAGATAGAAAGATATAGCCGCTTTCGAAACTCATCCCACTTCTAGGCAATCGCAGCCGACGAAAAAGACAGGAATGGACCATGGCCTTCTAGAAAATATCAGGCCTAAACATGAGGTCAATAATGTATTTTTGAACATGCTTCCGTACCACCGGAGGCCAATGAGAGACAGACCAGAGTATTCAAAAATCCCTGACTATAGGATCCGACCTTCATTGTTTTCTACAAACGAACAAATACTGAGTGTTAAAATCCAAGATGGAGAGAATGAAGGTTACATTGTTCCTCACACCCCGATGATCAAGAGATTTTTTAGTGTCCTGGCCTTTCTCTCGTTGGCCTCGTGTACCACCAAACAACGTAAAGGTGGCTTTACGATGTTTTATCTTTCTCATGTTGAGACCTGGACACTGAAAAGTCACCTGACCAGAATACCGGGTTTTGCAAAAGTTCTGTTACACATGCGAGGACCTCCGCAAAAATGACATAATTAAGCGTGTGATGCAGTTAGACACCGTTTTCATTGTCCGAATTGATTTTGGTGTATACACAATGCATAGTAATCGATGTAACCGCCATCGGCGGCAAGCACACGCTCTAGGCGAGGTCTAAAGGCCCGACAAACGTTACGGATGTAGTCTTTCTTCATGGCGGTCCACACGGGGTTCACAGATGCTTTCAGCTGGTCGATGCTGCTGTGACGGATCTTGCAGGCCTTGCTCTCGATATGCGCCTACACGCTGTAATCAAGAGGGTTGAGGTCGGGCGACTGAGGAGGCCAAAAGTCCTTAGACCAGAAGTTCATGTTCGACCCCAACCACTCTTGAACGGTCTTGGCACTGTGGGCCGGAGCACCGTCCTGTTGAAAGACGTAGTCCGCATTCCTCGTCACCTTTTTTACCCAGGGTAGAACGTCCTTGGTCAAGACGTCCTTGTAGTCGGCCGCGGTAAGCCTGTAACCGGGCGGGAACCAGATTGGCGGCATTTTCATGCCATTCGACGCCACGACGCCGAGCATCATGACTGAGGCCGGGTGCTTGGTTGTAGTCACGTAGCGGATCTCAGAGATGTCCTGGCCTAAGCTGAACCCGCGGTCGTTCTCCTTGTTGACGACCGGGTCGACCGTGAAGGTTTTTTCACCAGAAATGATGACAATGCGATTGCCAAGGCTCTTCAAGTCGTTGAGAAGGCGACGACAGCGCTCCCGACGTTTATCTCGCATGCCATCCGTCAGCAAAGGTCTTGCCACGCGCCTTAAACTCTTTCCACCCTCTTCCTTGATGGCTCTTGGCACCGTGCCCACAGAAATCTTCTTCTTTGCGAACTGTGTCATTTTGAGAGTCGGGTCACGTTCGAAGGCTTTTCTGACACCCACACGATTGATAACGCGAGGTCTGCCTGCACGTGGACGATATTTGAGGTCTTCCCCTTTCTTCAGCCTGTCTGCGACTCTGTGGATAGTCATCCGTCTGACGTTGAACTGCTTAGCGATGTCAGACTTGTTGTGGCCAGCGCGAAGGAGCGCAGAGATCTCGATTCTTTTACGTTCCATCGCAATATCCTTGATCCGAATCGCATTTATTCCACCTATATACGTTTACGTTATGGTATCGCCCACATCTTCAATAGCACCTGCTTCGTGGATGCTTCCACCCCCCGATATCGACGCATCCGCAAGTGTAACAGAACTTTTGCAAAACCCGGTTCTGAGGAACAATCCAATCTGAATTGTTTCCAACAAACGAAAATGCACTAATTATTAAAACTTTTCCGAATGTTTTACAAACTGGTATCGAGGATTTGGAAGGGAGTGAAAGTCTATGAAAGATGAGTAGACGTCCTCCTGATGCAGTCACCTCCATGCGTGTAGAAAAGATTTTAAAGGCAGACCCGCGTATCACTTACCGGCAGATAGAGGAATTTCTACACATCGGATCGACAGCAGTCAACACCATTTTGTGAGTTCAGTTTCAACTAACGAAACCGGTTCCCTGTGTGTTGATATCAGAGCAAAAAGAGGAAAAAGTGAATTGATGCCATGCAATGCTCGAAAAATTCGAACTAGGCAATCACGATCAGTTTACCGTATTCTAACTGGTGATGAAACATGGCTTTATCACTATGAGACTAAAGAGTAGTCAAATGAGTGGATGGACAAAGGAGACCCTCCGCCGAAGAAACCGAAAAAAGTTCGAAGTGCTGGAAAGCCAATGGTTGCTAGCTTCTTCTCTTGCACTGGTCAGGTGGCAACCATTCTCCTTCAAATTGGCAAACATTCACTGCAAAAACATCAATACGGAATTTGCGTGTTAAAAGTCGTTGATTTTGAAAAATAAATAAAAATTAAAATAAAAAATAAAAATTTCTACATTAATGAACTCCTGTGTTGGCATGGCTACTGGCAACAGATATTCTTCAGGCTCTTATTTTTGCACTAACTGTACAGGGTGAATACAAAAGTCTGAACCCCCACCCCCTTTTATTTTTTGAACCGAAGCAGATATGTCAATTTTGATGAATCCAATGAATAGGAAGTTGTGGGTGGCCTATCCCACGGTGCACTTTTCATCATCCCAAATATGCAAATTAGGACACATTCAAAATTTATCTCAAAAACCGTAAGGGATAGAGAAAAAAACCCAATTGCAAACTTGTTCAGCATAAAAAAACAAACAAAACAAAAAAAATCATCCAAATCGGACCAACCAATCACCCACAATCACGTGGTGAACTGTTTGTAGCTTACAAACAGTCACACTGCACAAGGAAAACTGAATGTTGATATTTCCACCATGTAAAGCATGCAAATCAAAAAATTAACATAAATTACCATACTCACATTCACTTTCATGCGGAAAAGCAAATAAAAGGCATGTTTCAGCACACAGAAGACAGAACAATTCCAGGATGGCAAGCTACAATGTTCCGGAAATGGTCAACATTATCTTCTGCTTCGGAGAGGCAAGGAGAAACCTACATGCTGCAGTTAGGTTGTATCGAGACAGATACCCTAACGAACGCCATCCATCTTGTCAAACAATGCGTCACATTATTCAAAGATTCGAGGCTACAGGGAATGTTAATGCAGAACGGAGGACGACCAAGGGCACAAGGGGACGAGGATACAACAACACTAGTTCTGGCTGCAGTTGCTGCAAATCCCCACACAAGTAGCAGAGCAATTGCTGTAGATGTTGGGTGCCATCAGAGGACTGTTCTCAACATTCTACACGCACATCATTTTCACCCATACCATATTCATTGTCAGCAGGAGTTACTGTCATTGGATTATGTTGCTACGGCCGCCTTCTGCAACTGGTTACTTACCTGCCTGGATGACAATCCAAACTTCATTCATGAGGTGTTGTGGACAGATGAAGCCCAGTTCACCAGGGATGGAGTTATCAACAGGCACAACCGTCATCATTGGGCAGACGAAAACCCACGATGTCTGCGAGAAGCAACTCATCAAGTGAACTGGAGAATCAAAGTGTGGTGTGGATTGTACAATGACACTGTGGTTGGACCGTATTTTTATGATGGAACACTGACTGCAGAACGCTACCGGGCTGAAATTCTCAACGTGGTAGTCACAGACTTCATTGACAATTTGCCATTAGCCTCGTATCAGCGCACGTGGTTTCAGCATGATGGAGCTCCTCCACATTACGGGTTGGTCGTTCGCGAGCGTCTAAGTGAAATGTTTGGACAACAGTGGATTGGCCGAGGAGGACCAGTTCGTTGGCCATCCCGCTCCCCTGATTTTACACCACTTGACTTTTTCTTGTGGGGATACCTGAAGGACAAGGTTTATGCTACGCAGCCCGCCTCCCTGGAGGATCTGGTTCAACGAATCCAGGAAGCGTGCCGAGGAGTGACACCAGCCATGCTTGCCGATGTTTTTGGCGTCAGTTAGGTTCCGTGCCCAATTGTGTTATGGTGCCCACGGTCGTCACATCGAGCATTTTGTTTATTAACTTTTTTTTTGAATTAACTTGTTTGTGAAGTAACTTGTTTGTGAAGTAGCTTACAAACAGTTCACCACGTGATTGTGGGTGATTGGTTGGTCCGATTTGGATGATTTTTTGTTGTTTTGTTTGTTTTTTTATGCTGAACAAGTTTGCAATTGGGTTTTTTTCTCTATCCCTTACGGTTTTTGAGATAAATTTTGAATGTGTCCTAATTTGCATATTTGGGATGATGAAAAGTGCACCATGGGATAGGCCACCCACAACTTCCTATTCATTGGATTCATCAAAATTGACATATCTGCTTCGGTTCAAAAAATAAAAGGGGGGTTCAGACTTTTGTATTCACCCTGTATTTAATATTTTGAAATAAATAATATTCTGTTAACAGTCTTAATTATTTTTTTCATGTTGATTCTACTAAGTATAAATATTTTTTCAGGCCTGAAATGGATCCATTGGGAACAGATGTAGTTTATCAATATCACTTAAATTCTATAAGTAAGTTGCAATTATTATATTTGCTCAACAAAATACAAACTGTGCGTGACCAATTACTGTAATAGTAAATGAACAACGCGTTTACATGCAATGCTAAGTCGGCTGAAGTCGAAATTTAACTGGACATGCCTACATTTTTTTTTTTCTGTCAGGCCGACTTTAATAGAAAAATGCCGATAGATTTTTAAGCTTTTCAACCACCACCACCCCCCTCAAAAACAAAATAGACGAATACACGAAAACGAATCTTGAAAACTGAGCTTCAATTGAGCCTTTCTGAATCCGTCTGGCAAAAATATTAACTTTCGTACCCCAGCTCTGAACGCGATTCAATAGTTGGAATTTGTGAGCTGGGTCATAGCATTTCGGAGATAGAAGCGAAGTCTGGATTTTCGCATACGACCATTTCCATATGATTAGTGCTCAACTCTTCAGAAATTTCCAAAATTCTTAACTTCCATTATGTAAATTATACCAATGAAATTTTCATGCATAAATTGCTTGATTGAGTGGAATAATTTTACGAATATTTGTTTAGCTAAAGTCGCCAAAAGTTTAAAAACTCTGTAAAAGCAGATAATAAAATAAGAATTATTAAATATAAAATAAATATGGTTAAAATTAATGTTAACGGGGCAAGTGACTAATATTAAACAGATGACTTAATGTAAGCTATCTATCATAAGTTAAATGTAAACAAAGGTACGTATGTGCTTTCCTTAATAGCAAGAATGATGAAACCACGATTTGAAAATTTATTATGTAGAATCATAAATACTGTGTAGAAAATTGCTCCCTAACTCACTAATTGCTTCGGATTGCGAGACTGCGCTATTAGAAATTTAGCTTTTCCAATAGCTTACCATCTCGGAAATCTTCCATTTAGTTGTTGCGTTGCTTTGTATTTGTTTCTATATATCAACACATTCAATAGAAATTCTGTTAAATATTACACTTACAATGCAATTGATTTTTTTAAAACATGGATTCAGTATTTGCATGATAACATATTTCATTATTCCTGTCTTATACTACGTAGATCTTTCCTTTATCATGCGTAGATCTTTCCTTTATCACCTCCTCATTTTTGCTTTTTAAATTGTTTATAATTTAAACTACAGTTGTAGAATAACTAGTTCAATCTTAACAGAAGGTTAGTAAATATCTCTACTTACAGGACTTTTCTAAATAATTTATTTAATTTATCTTTCTCAAATGTTTTTCTAATTTTTTTCCCTACAGCAATTTTAGGGGGAGCAATTCAGCCGCCAATTTTCAGTACCAGCTATTTAAAGTAAGCTATATTTGATTTAATTTTTTTTAATCATTAGAGATGGTAAATATAAAATATAATATCCAGATAAAAGGATGACTTTTCCCCTTTTTTATTATGATTAAGGGCAGCGAATTTCGGAACTCTTGGATTTTTAATTAGCCGAGCTTTAATCAAAGGAATAACCACAGAAGGTAAGTATTTTATAAAACTGTACAAGCTAGAATCACATTCGACCGCACAAAATATCATTATCTTCCCAATTCAAAAGAAATAATACGAAGTGATAGATGCTCTTAATAGCTTCCCTAGCACTTATAAAATCGATAAAAGTTTTATTTTACTTTGCTTTTAAAAGTAAACCGAATTTCTATTTGCTTTCCTTTGCATACAATGGAAGCTTATTTTTCCTAGCATCAAGAAATGTCAGTGCAAAATATTAACAATCTAGTAAATTTGAATGTATTGGGGATACCGGAAAGTGATGCCATCTTTTAAAAAGATAAACACTGTTTGTAACAGATAAAAAAATTAGCTCTTAATCATTTATACACTGTCATATCACTGAATTATGACCACCCGCTTAGTAATGGGAGTAGCCACCCTTCGCCGCTATATCTGCTGCTAGGCGTCGTGGCATGGACGCAAGAAGTGCGCGATATGTGTCCGATGGTATGGCAGTCCATTCCGCTGGAAGCGCTGTTCACAGAGCTTCGAGAGTCATAGGTGGAGGGTCCAGCTGCCGTACATGTCGATCAAAGTGCTTCCACAGATGTTCGATTGGATTGATGTCCGGCGAATTAGCAGGCCAAGAGAGCACTCGAAGTCAGTAGTGTTCCTCAAACCAATCCAGAAGGAGACGTGCTTTGTGGCAGGGTGCATTTCCTGCTGGAACACACCATCACATTGGGGGAACATCGTGAGCATGTACGCTACGATTGACAGATAGCCACAGGCATTCAAATTGCCCTCTAGACGAATCAGTGGACCTAAGTGCTCCCAACAGAATATTCCCCGCACATGCACACTATCTCCACCAGTCTGTTTACGGCCCACAATAGCCTCCTGCAGTCTCTTTTCATGGCGTTCACGACACACTCGCCATCGCCCGTCAATCTTATGGAGCAAAAACCTTGACAGGTCGGAGAAGGCGACCTTAGCCCACTCTTCTGTGGTCCAATGGCGGTGCTCACGTGCAAAGTCTAGGCGTCGTTGACGATGATCCCTGGTTAACATGGGTGTAGCAACCATGCGTCGACTGTTCAGGCCCATCCGTAGCAGGGTGCGTTCAACGGTAATGTCGGATACACGTCTGTTGGCACCACTGTCGAATCTGGTGGTCAGTTAATGGTCTGTGGCTCTCCTGTCACCTTTTAAGAGTCGTCGTAGGCGCCGCTCATCCCGTTGGTTGATGGCTCGTGACCCTTTATACCACTTTGGGAATGCATGCTTTACAGTGATAGCGTTGGGACGCGATTTCTGTCCCTGCTGTCCACTCTTTGTACACCTTCACTACAGCGGACCGTGAACAGTTCACAAATCGTGCCGTTTCGGAGATGGTGTCACCCTTGCTGCAATAGCCTATTATCATCCCTTTTTGGATGTCCGTTAAATCCGGACGTTTACCTATCTTGAGGCTCATGCACCTGCCGTTTGATGCACTAGCTTTAAAGCTTTCTCAGCCTGTTATGTAAATTTTGCAATATGTAATTGTTGTTGGGGCGAACCATGCGTGTGCCTTGACGGGGTGCTGGTCATAATTCATTGATATGACAGTGTATATTCGCCATCGTTAACTATCGCACATGCCTATCGTGAAACTAAACGTTGAATCCGTCTTTATAAAAGGACGTTGGTTAGAATGCTAAGATGCCCAAGAGTCCAGTCTTGACATCACCATCATTTTGTAATCTTTTCCCTAAGAAAGCGCTGCAGAGACCTAATGGTAAGCAGATGGAGCAATGTCTGGGGAATAAGATAGATGGGGCAGAACTGCCCAGCTGAAATCTCTGATCCTTTGCTGGGCCAGTCTTGCTTAATGAGGGCTTTGCTGACTGATCAAAATTTGTGTGGTACCCAATCTCCTTGCCTATTAGCCTTCTCTGTCTGTTTAAGATGCCCATAATGCATTAAGATGTTTGGATAGTTGGCGATAAACTGCACTCAGCACGAGTGAAATCTATTAAGTAAACGAGGCATAGTTATTTCATTTGTACATATATTTTAATTTACGTTGAAAGTACATAACTTCTCCACAAACTTAGCTCGCAAAAAACATGTTTCCTGGTCCCTCCAATATTTAGAGGATGACGGGTACTAAAATATCTGTAGAACCACTTATATTTAAAATGATATAATGATAAAATGATATAATGGATAAAAAATTTTTATACAGTGGCGGATTTAAGAGGGGGGGGGGCTATCGAGGCTAACCCCACCCCCCATTGGTCTTAAACATACACAAGTTAGATAAATTGTAAAGATTTTTAATACTGCAATATTTTTACAAATTTACATTTACAAACTTCAGTATAGGAAAGACCCAGGACCATCATTCGAAATAACTTATAGCATATTAACCAACCCGTTGTTTAAGTTCTAGAACCGCCAGAAATGGTTATATCACTTATTTCTTATAAGAAACTGATTTCAAATAACTTTGATGCATTATAAAAACCATGGAATTCTAAAAGTATTGTTAAATGAATTAATAAAAAAAATGAGCTTTGTTGCTCCATGAGATCTTTGTTGCTCCATGGGCTTTCAGCATCTAGTCCTGTTAAATCATTTATCCATCTTTATCTTTTTTTCTTTTTTTTTGTCCCCTCTTCTTTTTTTTTTCTTTTTTTTTTACTCTGTTTCTCTCAAACATCACTATCTTTACCTTCTTGTCATCTTTCATTCCGTAAATATGTCAAGAGCCTTCATTTTGCATTAAATCTTACTTTGTTTTCAAACGTCTATCTCTTGTCCAAATCCTCTTGGGTCTGTTACTTATCATATATCACATTTTAAAGATCTTCATTATCAGCACTGTGCTATTCTAAGTTAAGAAATGCAAACTTTTATTTTGGTTCACAATAAATAATTATCGGCTGCTTCAACTGATTTAATGATGTTTTTAGTGGATGAAAATATGTTTTCTCGTAACTCAACTCGAGGCACAAGAATGAATGAATGCTATAAAGAACTTTATAATAATTTTTGCGAAAAGACTTCCCACAAAATTAAATATTGTGTAAGTCATAAATTTTATTTTTAGTTTTTAATTAAACTTGTAAAAAATACTTGGCATAATTGTTAATGTAATAGATTTTGGTATTCAATATACGTTTTTTTAGAAGTTTGAAAGCAAATTTATTTCTCAGAATTTGGAACATGATCGAAGCATTCGTCTTGCTTATCTCGTAAGGCTTAGAATTGAATTTAAAGTACAGTACATTCATAAATTATTTTTATTAAACTCTTTCAATTTTCTTTTGCGATCATTTTTTTTTCTGTACGAAACAGGCTTATTTATTATGGATAAATGACAACGGGGCCGAAATTCGGGAAACCAAGATTGCAATCGTTAAATACAAGCCTAAAATGTTGTTCTTTCTTAGCTACGCAATGGTTTGTCTTTGCTTGATTATATTTTAAATTTATCTAATTAAAGATAGAAACTTAAGAATATTGATAGAATGGTATATAATAGGTTTTACATAAAACAACAATTAAAAGAATATTTAATATAAAATTATAAAACAGTTAACATCAAATTTTCCTAATTTAATCAAATTCTTTGATATGAAAAGGGAAATCTGGAAGGCCCAGAAAAAAAATAACTGAATAAGATAATCGAATCTTCAATCACTCTCAACTTCATTATAGACTTCGAGGTTTGTTGTGGATCAGGATAACGCTTCTGCTCATCAGACATTTCGGAGTTTGTTTGTTTTTTTTGTTTTATTTTTCGGAGGAGCGGTCTTCCAATTGCGCCATTCTCCTTATTCGCCGGACCTACCTATCTGCAACTTCTTCGTGTTTACTCGCGTGAAAAATGAGCTTTGTGGGTTCGATTTTTTTGCGATGGGGACTCCGTAGCTGCATACATGGACGGATTTCGGGTGTCTCCGGAGTTATTGGAAACGAGCCTTTTCTGATTGGTTGAAACGAATGAATCTGTGCACAGCTTCCAATTGAGAATACTTTGAAAAAGATTCTTTAAAAATTTTTGTGCTAAACTTCTTGTGTTGCCCATGGCTACAAACTTCTACAGTGCCCCCTTGTATTATTAGCGCGCTGTTGACTGATATTTCATTCCAAGATGGATATTTCTTTAATTTTGTTTTTTGATAGGATTAGAATTTCCTATTTTATTGTGATTTCAAACCCCATGATGCACGCCTTCACTTTTGATGTAAAGGAAATGTACCAGCAGCATTAGCGACATTGACTCCATCAGCCAGTTAACATGAGATGCGCATTAATGGAAAGTCAAAATGCTAAGGTAGCAGAAGCTGGCATCACAATAGTCACATGTGGTAATGCTTCATAAAGGAGGAATATGGGAACAAAACAATTAGCGACTGATGGTTCTTTGTCGCTTAATTTCGGATTCATTCGTCCAGTTGACTGCAGTACACTTCACTTAATGCAGTTCACCACAAAATATTCAATCAGATTTAGATATTTGTTTGCATTCTTCTTTATTGAGCAAATGCACTGTTTGGTATCTGTTGTCATAAAGTACCATTTTTCATCATACATAAGGATCCTGTTTGATACTATATATGCTGCTGTTCGGTGAATTCGTGTGGAAGCCAGATATCTAGTTTTATTTTCATCTTGTCCGTACATGCCATATGTCTGGACATTATCATTAGTGATAAAAAGTAGGTCGGCACTGAACTCGCGTATTGTGGGCGATGATTATTCTAGGACTTTCTGCCTTCACTGTAAGCTGTCATACATAACTGGCTAGTAGGCTCCTGGCTTATGGTTGATATCGATATCAACGGCCCAGATCCAAATGACTTATCTATCTTCTTCATTCCTCTTTTATCTTTTCAGTGGCAAGGTTATTAAATAACCATTGGATCAATTGGAAATTGGGGATCAGCCTACTGAGGCTTTATTTGGTCTTCCAAGCATGTTAGTAAAGGGACAAACACAAACATCCATGCCGTCAGCAGGATTCGAACCAGCGACTCATTAGTCAGCTTACAAATGATTAGAATTACAAAGTGACTTTGCATGCATGGTCACAAAGGCACCCTTTGAATTGTCTTGTGAAGCATACAAATAGATGGTTTTGAAGAGTCAAAAAGTAGTGCATTATCGTCAGCAAGATGTACACGTTTCTCCAGAAGTCACTATGACTCGTCGGCATCAAAGGATGCAATATGCAATATGAACAAATAGCAAGAAAGCAAGTCTCCCGAGGAGGGTATAAGAAAGTAGTGGAAGCCCTGAGGTCATCTATTTTTTACCCCTTTATCTGCACATTGTAATCCCCTCTTCCCAATCTTTTCAATCAAAAAACTGATTTATTCGAATGTAATATTTAGAAAATGTCTTCTTTCGTTTCTCATCATTTCCGATCGAATGACATATCTCGTATACTCATCGTCAAAAGTTGCATCCAGAAGGAATCGTCAGATTGAAAAGATATTTATAAGGCAGTTAGTACTCACCAACAACAACAAGTGATTAAACAATGAGCTTGGATATGACGAAATTTATTGGTCAAAATAACCAGAACCACTGCAAATCTCAATAGGATGTTGGGCCGCCACTTTCTAATGCATTCTGCCACACGTCATGGTATGGAATGATTAACGTAGTCTCGATTCAGCTCATCTCATGCAGTGCTGAACTTTGGCTTGTAGCTCTTGCAGATTTTGTGCCAGCGGTGGAGTCTTAAACGAATGTCCCACAGCATCCCATAGGTTCTCTGTGAGTGCAACTTTTTTTGACGATGAGGGTATGTCTATAGTTCTGAAGTGACTTCCACCCCCCTACAATGCTGACCCCACTGGGACAATTTGGCCTGAACATCATAGTAATGTCTGCATAGAGGAATTTGCCTACAGAATTTCACTCTTTTACATACCTAAATACTAAGTAGACCAGATTAAATAATGAAGGAAGACATGCCCATGTAGAAAATATGAAGGGGAGAGACAGACATTGTGAAACCAGTAAGTGTCCATTCTTCCACTACTTACAAGAATTCGAGAATTCAAACAGGGATGAATGATCGACCTGTGTCTAAATGGATTGTTGAACCACATGTTGCTCTTGTAAGACATGACATCACAACAATCTTACAAGTGCAAGAAATTGACTGAAGAGAACCAGATGCATTGAAAAGAACAAAATGTAATGACATCATTGGATAACATCATCTCTTCAGTATGGCAGTAACGGACTTAGCTTCATCACAAGTATTAACACAGCAGTGGAGAACTGCAGCTGGTTTGGCACCGTCAGTTTCCACTGCTGCACAGATTGCATCCATATCTATGTGAACTCTCTTGAACCATTAATACTTCAGGCTACAATGGGCTTTTGAATACAGATAATATTGTGGTCAATGTCAATATGTTTTTAGATGAGTTTGCTTTCATATGAACTACAATTACAAAGAAGAAAACAAAGTGGGGGGAAAAAACTTGTGTCCACATTTTGTTCATATCAGATGGCTCTTCATATCCAAAGAGTTGCTTTCAGTGGCGTAGCTAGCTTTTTAGCGCACGTTCTTTTTTCATCTTTAGTTTTTTATCACCCCTTCAATTTAGCTTTTTAGTGCCTCTAATTCATTGCGCCCGTGTAATTTGCACACCTTGGCCACCCGCAGCTATGCCTCTGGTTGGTTGGTTCTTCAATCAAGGACCATAGTGATGGCCACAAACATTAGATAATATCTTGGTAAATGTTATCTCCCATACTCATTGTCCAGAGTGTTACTGGCCAAATAGTAAACATGATGATGTGGGGCACTATTGGGCATCTATTATAATTCATGATCTTAGGTTACTCAACAACAACCACTATATAAGAAAAATTTGTACAGGCACAAAGTCATAACATTCCTTCATAGCATTTCTGATACTACAAGACAATACCCAACCACATTGGCAGCAATGTTCAAGCCTTCATCACATCAGATACCATTTCTTCCCTGGCCTGAATGTTTGCCTATTGAAAATGTCTGATATTTAGTCCCATAGCAATAGTGTTGCAATTTTCACTTTATTACAGTAAATTGACATAATGGCTATACTAATAGAGATGTGTAAGTGATTGTGCTTATGTTAAAAAAAAAATATTAAGTTTTCATTTCTTAAAATCAATATGGTTAGTCCGATTATCCATCTACATCATCATCAGCAGGCCTCTGGCCAAGATAATCAGCCCAAGGATCTTAACAAGTAATCTGGATCCTCACCTGTATTTTAACTGAAAACAATAGGAATCAAAAGAATCATGGTTGACTTTAAGTAATTAAATCAAACTTTTTTTTCATTTAAAATCTTTTAGATGTGGTGTGCCAAAATAACACCAGAAATTGAAAAATACTACAAGGATTATAAGAAAGAACTGCCTCCAAATGTTAAGTAGGTAGAAAACTATTTATGTAATTTATTTTTACGTAATTTAATAAAGTTAGTTACTCCTGTTAATCCTACATTTATGTAGAATTAATGCTGTATTATCCACCATGAAAGAATTTGCTGATGCATTTGATTGTAGTTCAGACAACACAATGGTTCAACATGGAGAATGTTTCCCTTGGGATATGTGACCTTATCAGACCATGTAATTTTATGAACACGTAATGCTATCTGAGGTACCCTATTTTCACATGTTTTCTAAGAAATAATTGAAACCAGATGCTATAAAACAATAACAACTTTTATTCATAATCTTCAATACAAAATCAATATGATTCAGCATGGTGATTTTTGCTATTATGTCAAAATAAATTAATAAAATAAAAATTATAAAAACTGTATATAAATAAAAATATGAATAAAAACTTGCAAAATTCAAATAAATTGTACATGATTTATCATGGAAAAATTAAATACAGCTTCTTGGACTTATTTACAAAATACTTATCTACAAATAAGGAGGGAAACATAAAAGTTGAGCTAACATGAGTGAATACATTACTTGCACAACATCACCAAAGTTTTTTGGTAATTTTTTCCCTTATTATAAATTTTAATCTTTAATATTAAATATTAAAAATTTAAATGGAATTTCTTCTGTCAATTAACATGAATCCCAATAGCTTTTATTTACAAAAATAGGCCATCTCCAATACAGTGTAAATTTGCAAGAAACCTTTAAATGTTTGACTTTCTGATGCTGTTAATGTTATTCCTGAGTTTTGCACATAAAAACACACAAAAAGAAAACTTTGATGTTGTTGTTGTTTCAGATTTTTTTTTTGTACTTAAGAAAGATCTAAAGTTTACAAACATGCATTGGCACAGTTACTTTTTCTAAAATATCATAATAAATCGTCAGATTTATTATTTTTTTATTTGATGATTTGTTGTTCTCTTATAAACTCAAAGTCCTTTTTTAAAAATAAACAATTCTTGATAAAAGTTGAGTTTAGTTTTTACTAGAAATTTAGATACTGCTGTTCTCTCTGCAGTAGAAAAGAAAGTTTTTAGCATCTACTTAATACCACAAGAAATAAAAATGGGAGAGGGATGGGAAGATAAAAGTAAATAAATACAAATTGAAAGTACGACTAGAATACATTTTTTGATGTTCACAGTAAGGATCAAGACCATAAATATAAATAGTAAATATTCATTATCTCAATTAAATTTAGCAAAAATTTTTTACTTAATTCTTGTACACTCGTTTTGCCAATAAGTAACAAAATTTATGTACATGAGTAGTTTTTCTTTTTTTTTTTTTTTCCAAAAAAGTATAAATGGGGAATGACTTTGTCGACTTTTATTATTTATCACAGTCTAGATTGCATTTTAAATAAATACTTGTTCATTTTTTTTTAACTTTAAAATGCATCTTAGAAACCAGTTGCATGGATTTTTCTTCGTTTTTTAAAAGTTTATATAAATTTATTTTTATTAAAAGAGAATTCACTTGCGTTGTATTTAAGTGATGAAGCCCTTGGTTTAGTAGTTTGATGTGACCTTAATTTGTTTAATCTCTCTGCAAAATAGTAAAGGTTTTGCTTTTTTAATGATTTAAGAAATGTTTATTCTTTCATGTTCACTTCCATCAGGTTGAGACATTCATGAAAAATCCATTCACACATTTGATGATAATGCTTGTGAGAAAGAAAGAGAAAGAAAGATCAAAATATAAAAAAAAAGTGATGTTCAATGATGAAAAGATGAGGACGGCAGTTGAATGCAATATCTGCTCTGATCTTTTCAGAGTCCTTCTACTCTGACGAGAAGTGAATGAAGGACAATTGCACCTCTCTCCTTGGTGAACCATTCAATTTCACTATTGTTAAATCGGGTATCGATGGCTTCACGTGCACCAATTCTTTGTGGTCCTATCTTATATGAACCAGGTCTAACCAATATTTGAAAAGCCACTTGTACTTGCAAACTTTTCTTCGTTTTAGGATCTATCAACCTGGAAAAAAAGTTTCAAATAATTTGACGTAAGATTCTCATTATTGCCTAGTATTAAAATAATTATAAGGGGCTGCCCAAATGCACATCATACTAATTTTTCTTATTTCACTTCCTCCTCCCCCCTTGTGTACCACCTGTTCGGACAATTCAGTATTTTGCTTGTCTGATATTTTATCTTGTTTGTTGAGAGCATCCAGGATTTTGCATCATCCAGGTGGCAACATTGTCCCAACTTAATGATGGGAGGGCATATTAATAAGAGGTATCTCATGACCAACAATGCAATGCAAAGTTTGTGATTAGGATTAGGATTTTGCATATAATGCATATTTTTTCCTTTGAACTCGTAATTCACTTAAATGATGTTTTTAATCAATGTTAGCTCCCTCTGGACCTCCTAGCTTAAATTTTATTGTGTATCTAAATGCATATTTCTGGCATTAGTGCATGTGTTTGAATACTTTGGAAATTGATGCATATTGATGAATTTTTAAGACAAAAATCAAAGGAAGTGCTTTCATTCTATGCAACATACGAGGTCTGTTCAAAAAATACGTAGACTGTTTGAATTGCGCGGGCCCTGTTGGTCCCAATCAAAATCGCTTGGTGTCGCCATCTACTGACAGATCCGCTGATTACAAGGCAGCTTTTTGATTGCAAATATCAGTATTGGTTGATTAGCTACGCAGTTGTTTGTGAAGTGTGTTTTTTTTCGTTTGGCGGATTTTTAGAATGAGTGACTTGAACGAGCAAAGAGTTGCTGTGAAATTTTGTGTTAAACTCGGAAAAACTGCCACTGAAAGAGTGGAAAAGGCCAGAAATGTGGACGAGAGGTGACTGGTTGTTTCATCACGACAACGCTCCAGCCCATTCAGCCCTCAGAACTCGAGAGTTTTTGGCCAAACACTCGATCACTGTTCTTCCTCACCCACCCTACTCACCTGACCTCGCTCCTTGTGACTT
Organism: Rhysida immarginata; assembly: GCA_023313115.1. Lineage (NCBI taxonomy): Eukaryota > Metazoa > Arthropoda > Chilopoda > Scolopendromorpha > Scolopendridae > Rhysida > Rhysida immarginata. Next base: position 123,889 of record JAHWFO010057280.1, read on the forward strand.
CTTCTTGTTTCCCAAACTCAAAAGACCTTTGAAAGGAAGGAGATTTGAGACGATTCCCGACATAAAGGCAAATGCGACGAAGGCGCTGAAGGACATCACAAAAGAAGCGTTCCAGGACTGTTTCCATAAGTGGAAACACCATTGGGATAAGTGTGTGCGTCGGGGAGGAGAGTACTTTGAAGGGGACCCAGATGTGTAACTTCTGAATAAAGTATATTTTGTTTTATGACGTCAGTCTACGTATTTTTTGAACAGACCTCGTACATTCAATCCAAAAAACTTGACATCAATGGTCTGCTGCCGAACCGTGCAAAAATAGAAAAATCATGTGCTAGCAAGACAGACGAAAAAAGAGAAATATTATAGTTATCGTAATTACGTGTTAAATGCTTGTAACTCGTATCACAGAAAATATTACTCACAACAACGGAAACAAAGCCCTCATGGAACAAGAAGCTACTGCACAATTGGCTTTCATCAAAGCACATCAAAGCCTTGTCAAACTTCTTAAGGAGATGGAAGGATCAATGGATGTTGCCTACAATCGCAGTCCAAAAAAATCAACGATCTAAAACAAAAGGCAGTTCTATGGCCTGGATCTACAGGGTGAGGCAGTGAGGGAAAAACTGATTGCTGTACTCAAGACGTGCCTAGCTCGGGAAACTTTGGAAAACATTTCAAAGGCTCTGGAAGGGAAGATGTCCAATTTCTCTCCTGAAATGTGTCTGTCTTCAAGTATTTACCGTATTTATTCTACTATAAAGCACATCTTGTATAATGCAATTCCACTTTCAGAGGCCAAAAAACAGTAAAAATTTTATCCTCTTGTATAATGCTGTCCCCATTTTTGACTTGTCGCGAGAAATAAAATATGCAAGAATACAAAAAAAAAGGGGAAATAAACTCTTTATTATACTATTGTTATTACCAATTACTGCTTCTCAGATGATAACAAGTGGAAAACATCACGAGTTCATTACAGAAAAGTGAAAAAAGTGGATAAAGTTCCATTGCAGGGAAGAGGAAGGAGAATGGATAATAATAATAATAAACAATAATAAATAGATATTAATTTAATAAAATTTAAGTAGGAAAATTATAAGATCAACGTAGTTTTGAAGTTATTTTCGTATTAGCTTTTGGCGACAGAAAATTCAAATAAAAAGTCAATTACCGTACTGTATAATGAACTGTACATTGTATATACTGTATATTTAATGTACTGTGATGTATATTATACGCTAGTTATTTAATGTACTTCATCAATCTGAAAACATTTTGTATGGACTTCAGTGGACTATCAAAAAAAAGTCCATTTTAACCGAGATCCGTATTATCCAAAAAAAAAAATGGGCAAATGGGTGAAAAAAATGTACAGCAAAATACACAAATATCTACAAAGATAAATTTAACATTTATTTAACAAAACAGATTAGATTTCAAACTACGGTAAGTGTAAACTGAAAATTTAAAAACCAAATGATTGAAAAAAGTTTACGGTTCGTGTAATTATGATATACACCCATACCTCGTTATACGTACGCCTGTTATACGTACTTTTCGATTTACGTACTTTTCAAATTATGGCATTAATTCGTTTTACGTATCCAATATTTCGCCATACGACCAATGATATTAAATAAAGAGTAGAATGGAAATACACTGATCATCAGTGCCACCACTATGAACTCAACTATCAATTAGCTTCAAACATGGCGTCGTTATTTCCACTCTAATAAATTAATCTCATTGCACACGACGCATGCACCACACGCGATACTCTGTTTGTAGTGAGCCAGTGTAAGTTCTTGTTTTGTTTGTTGAAATTAATTGCTGAATTGTAAGCATAGTTAGCGTCTATGAATTAGACTCTATTTTCGTTATACAGGGTGTAAATTTTAAGTTGACAAAGCAGAATAACTCGAAAAATAAGCTTCACACGAAAAAATGCGTAGAATCCAAAGTTGATTATTTTCGAGGGGGCATCTGCTGGTGCTAAAATTAGCCCACCCCCCCCCCCGGCCCCTGGGGGTGGGGCGGGGGGCAACTTTAAAATTTCAAATGGGAACCCCTATTTTTTATTGCAGATTCAGGTCCTACATAAAAAACTACGTACATTTTGTCTGAAACATTTTTTTTTATTTTTGGTAGATGGCGCTGTAATTCAAGAAAATCCATTTTCTCATTTTTGCGTGGAAATGGTTACGGAGAAATAAAAAATACTTATTTACTTCGTAAATTTTGCCGCAAAGTTATTATTTTATTATTTTTTGCCGCGGATTAGGATAATTTTGTTTTGTTTCGTGGTCATGAGGCCACACAACTTTATAATTATCAAACAAATCAACTGATTAGCTAACTAACTAACCGAACATCCTACGTACTAACGAGTGAACTCATTAACTAACAGAGTAAAAAAGTAAAAGACTGTGTAAAGATGAAGTTATTCCCGTTTAAGATTTGGTGGTCCTTAAAAGGACCGATTGTTTTCGTTTTATTTTTTCTTATTTGCAAATACTTGCAAGTAAATGAATTTCGGGGTGCTTGTATTTCCAGTGAGTCCCCTCGCCTCTCACTTTCGGCCTGCTTGTTGTCCTTAAATCCCTTGCATCTCGCCGTTTTATGAAATTAAATGTTCAAATTGATGACCTCCAACTTCGATGCATTTATTGACTCGTTTTGTAAATTCCTGAACACATCTTGATAACATGTCTGGTGTAATTGCAGCGCAAGCATCTCTTATTCTTTGAATCATGTTTTCGCGAGTGGTTGGCGTTTCCTTATAAACGATATCTTTGAGGTAACCCCATAAGAAAAAATCTGGCGATGTAAGGTCAGGCGATCTGGCTGGCCAATTCACAGGACCTTCCCTGCCGATCCAGCGACCATGGTAAAGTCGATATAGTACTTCGCGCGCTACTAATGAATAATGCGCTGGACAACCATCATGTTGAAACCACATGTGTTGTCGAAGTTCAATACTCAGGTCTTCAAGTAGATCTGGTAGTTCATTTTCAAGTAGGTTACGATATTTGTTGCCATTCAAATTACCGTCTATAAAATATGGACCGATAAGTTTATCGCCAATTATCCCACACCAAACATTAATTGACCAAGGTCGCTGATGGTTGACTTCTCGAATCCAGTGTGGGTTCTGTTCACTCCAGTAATGCATGTTATGTCGATTAACTTCCCCGTGGTTTGTGAATGTTGACTCATCGGAGAAAAGAACTCGTGCAAAAAAATGTTGGTTTGTTTGCATCTGCTGAAGTGCCCAGTGACAAAACGTTAGACGGTTTTGGTGGTCATTGCCATGTAGTTCCTGATGCATAGATACATGATATGGATGAAATTTGTGGAGCTTCAGCATTTTCCAAACACTCATATGTGAAATTCCTGATTGCCTTGATATTTCTCTTGTGCTCGCATGTGGATTATGAGCCACAGCAGCTAGGACTGACACTTGATTGTTTTCTCCACAAACAGTAGCTGCACGGGTTCTTTTTTTCTGGTTCACACTACCTTCCGCAGTAAATTGTTTAATAACTCGAACAAAAGAAGACCGTGATCGCGTTTGGCCAGGAAAACGCTGAGCATAAAGCGCGACTGCATTATCAAAATTTCTCCCACTTTCTCCATAAATGTACACCATCTCAATTTTTTCTTCCACAGAAAGATAATTCATAATGTAAATTCAAAAGCAATACGGCGTTGTACACTCACAAAAACAGTTGAAAAATTACAATCTTTTCTTCTAAAGATCAGAATTTAAAATGTAAACATTCTGAAAAAAATGCCAATGTTTACGTTATTTGTTTGTTGACGAAATGTCTTCAAATTACATTGTAGTTAAAACAATGTAGGAATCGAAATGAATAATAAATTAGTTATTTCCACGCAAAAATGAGAAAATGGATTTTCTTGAATTACAGCGCCATCTACCAAAAATAAAAAAAATGTTTCAGACAAAATGTACGTAGTTTTTTATGTAGGACCTGAATCTGCAATAAAAAATAGGGGTTCCCATTTGAAATTTTAAAGTTGCCCCCCGCCCCACCCCCAGGGGCCGGGGGGGGGTGGGCTAATTTTAGCACCAGCAGATGCCCCCTCGAAAATAATCAACTTTGGATTCTACGCATTTTTTCGTGTGAAGCTTATTTTTCGAGTTATTCTGCTTTGTCAACTTAAAATTTACACCCTGTATATTATTATGTTTATGAAGAAATAAAAGTAATAAACTAAAAACCATAAAAATATATATATACTACTGTGCTGTATTATTTCATATAAAAAAATTGAAACAGATTCAATTTAATTTGTATGTGTTTGTATCAAAATTATTGATGGTATTGTCAAAGCGCCATCACGGAAATTTATTTTTAAAAAAGTACAGTAGTGACCTCTGATGAGAGCTACATAATAAAACGTCTCACATTTTTTCATTGCATCGATTCTACTGACCCTGAAAAGTACGTATTCGTTATACGGATATTCGAGTTACGTACCAAGTTTTTGGAACTAATCAGGTATAGAGTTAGTGGTATAGGTGTATAGAGTTCTTTTTAATAACGATATTTCCTTATCTTGCAAAAGGTAGAATAATCTTAATACACAATAAATATCTGTGATAACTGTCTATATAGAAAAAGTGCTGTGGAAAGCAGTAGAGAAAGAAACTTACTCATGTCTAGGACAAAATGTGACGTGACCAGCATAAAATATTGATGGAGAAAATGATATTTGGCTTCCATTTCCATTTCCTTCAGTTGATTTATTTTTATGAGCAATATTTCTTAAATTTGTTCCTAAACCAGTTTCTCCTAGTGAAAACATATTTAATTTACTGAAATTTTGGACTGTTACTTTCACAACAGTTCCAAAAAACCTTATCACATACTAAAATAAAATTTAATAAGGAAACAGTTAAATAATATTGTTTCGAGAAGGCAAGCTCAAAATTACCCGGTAATAATAGTTCTCCTTGATCTAGTGTTTTCCGAACTTTACCTAATTCAGATCCATGAAATGCAATATGCCATTTGTCACCTGTTCCTATTGTTTCTACTTTTGCTGGAAATCTATTAAGAAAAAATAATTACGCAAAAACAATATAAATTAGCCTTTGAAAATAAATGATAATATAAATGAATTTTTCAAGATTATTATAAACAATCAAATCAGACCTTAAAGAAAATTTACACCAGCCAAGTGGAAGAGTCGATTCTTTTGGTGGTTCACCTTTCTTTACATATGCTTCTCCTCCTCCACGGATTTTATAACAATTCTCACAGAAACATATGAAGTGTTCGGCACTAAAATAACCATCTACAAAACAAATACAAGTTGTGTGTTCTAAAATCTAGATATTGTAAATTGCCTGTGGTTATTAAAGCACAGTGAAAAATAAAAATTCTGAATTTTAAGTTTCTCTTGGAAATCTAGATATAAAATACAGAATAAAGCTACACAATTAAATAAAACTTTTTAGATTACCTATGCGAGAACATTATATTCAAAACTTAAGTGTAAACAACTAATGAGAAAATGCACTAAACACTGCTTTTATAAATTCCATAATTTTAATTCTATAGGCCTTGCTGTATTGCTCAGTAATATCTAAATATCTAATACAGTCGGACCTCAGACATTCGCAAGATAGGTTCCAGAACATATCGCGAGTGAGGAGGATTTGCAGATGTTTAATATAGTTACTAAAAATGGTAATATATGCTTATTTCTGTAGTTGAAACCCTAAATATAGCCCCTGTCATGCTCCCAAACACTTGAATTTCATTACACTTAAAAAACAACAACAAATGTTTGATTAAAAATAGAGTACAGTACCACCTAACCCGTATTTGTCACATTATCAGATTTACAGTAAAATATACTAATGTTACCCCAAGTAATTCATAGAATAGGCATTTATAGTAAGGTAAAATGAGTAAACAAATGCGTATATGCAAAATAATCACAGATGTAAGTAAGTTCAGTTCAAATGAAATTTTCACGGATCTGTGACATTTGTTTGTAGTTTTTTTTTAATTTTTCATGGTACGTACATGTATTTTTAAATAATTGTGTGTCAATTTTCTCTCGTAAAAACATGCTCGTAATAAATGTTTAAAAATGCATGAAAAATTTACTGTAGGAGGTGGGGATTCAAATTTTCCTCGTTATAAGTGGATACAAGTGTATTTAGAATATATTATGATTTAAGGAAGAAATCTTTTCCATTTTCATTTTAATATCTTTTAATATAATTTTTACAAGCAAAACTTTATACGTATATGACTAAATTGTTTAAAGAATCTTATTAAGTATATTTTTTGGTAATATTATTAACACTTATCATCTTCACAATAATTTAGCAATAGTTAATTTTAAAAATTGATCTGTCATCATATATTTATTTTGTGATGATGCTCCCATTCATGGATGCAGAGGGTGCCATGGATCCAAATGACGCTTCATATAATAACCATGGTTTCGATAAAGTTCACACAAGAATCTAGAGAGTGCCACTGAAAAAACACTCACGGTCAACCTATAGGAGTCGTCCATCCATCATTTCTTTCATCCATAGTGATACTAAGCTATAACAGTCCACTAGTTGCACCTGGTGACATTTCGTAAAGCGTAGAGAGAATCGTGGATGCCCTAACATCGAAGATAGTTCATCATAGATTTTGGCTGAGCCAGGCTAGTGGGCACAACAATCTCTACCTAGCGTTACAAATGCCATGCTTTGGTGCTCAGTAGTGAATCTCGCTTCTATCTCAGGAATGATGATACAGAGTCTGGAAGCAACTAACATTTTTGAGCATCACATGGCTAGTTAAAATGGAGCCATGGCATGAGGAACTAGCAGCTGCAACAATCTAGTTTCTCTATGCATAACAGGCACTTGGATAGTGAAAAGATATGTTAAAGAGTTGCTGCAGTCTATTGCATTCTCCAACATTCAAGGTATACCAAATACTATAATATTTTCATCTTGTCGTGAAAGGCATTAAATGAAGTTATCATTCTGATTCAAAGTTTTTTTTTAGAATGTACTTCTCTAACTGTGTGCCAAGTTTATCTTGTTTGAAGCATTTTTCACAGCATTCCATTTTCTCAGGAATTGTGTATAATTGAAAGGTGAATGCAAAGCAAAAAATAAATAAATAAAATTGAACTTTACTGCAATTAACATTTTTTTTTTATGTTTATAGCAAAGATTCTATAAAACAATTTTTATTTAAAATATTTTGCTGATACATTTCAATCACTTCACATATATGTAGTAAATTTTGTTTGAAGTGATCTTACGTAACTTTGCTCTGTTAAATAACATAAAATTAATTATTCTATTATTTTATATCTCACTTTCAAACGGTTTTCTTCATACTTAAATGACTTAAATGTATAAGTCAATTATGGTATAATCCACTTAATACGAAAACACTTAAAACAAAATTTTGCTTAATACAAAACTTAATGAGGCCTTACAATACATTATAACAGAAGTAATCTTTCCTAAGGACTTCTGCACCTAACCTAATTTAACTCCATTGTTCTGTACAATAAGAAGCATGTAACCTCTTCATTTGCCCAGAAAAAGCCAGAATAAATGGCGAAACCGATCAGAAAGATTACTTCTGCCTTAATATATTGTAAGGCCTCATTAAACTTCACACGAAAATACAATACAGAAGACTTCTTTTCCATGATGATACAAAATCATTTCCTGCCCCAACCTCCTCAGTGAATTTTACATGTAAAATCATCCGATTAATACAAAATGTTTTTAGGTAAATTTCGGATAATACGAAATAATTTTCAATAAAATCTCTATGTATTGATTAAAATACAACTAAATTTTCTTAATTTGAGGAATTATTTCTTAAAGTATTAAATCAGTCAATTCTGTTAAGCCTTGTTGCATTTGTGCTAAAAAAGAATTAAAATGCTAAGCATCGGGATACTCAGAAGGATGGCTAGCACATGGTGGCGTAAGGGATCATGCGAGAATCATGTTGCATAAGGCAACCAGACGGATGTGGTTTAATAATTAAGAAAATTATAAGTAGGTGAAAGCAATTAAATATTCTCGATTTTTTTTTAAGTAATTCATTATAAAGTTTATACTTATAACTTGTCAAATCTATTACAATATGAAATATACATGCAGTATATACACTCTTCGGATAGTACAAATCTCGGACATTACAAAATAAAATTTTATCCTCTTGGATTTCGTATTAAGTGAATTATACCGGGTCCCACATAACCTTTTGCTAGGGCTGCATGACCCAAACCATAGCTGCATGTCCCGTATTTTGTATCATTCTGCAAAGTGCAGTTTGGTGTGCGTCTGTTGATAGCAAAGAGCAGCGTTTTGTGGATCTGATTCAAGCAAATGCATGTCGCGAGGCTATGGAAGCAGGTGCGGCATTCATTAATCGCAAGTGGATCACACATAAGCAAAGGCGCTCTGAAAGGTGAGTGATAGATAGATAATTGGAAGAAAGGTTACGACAGCTGCCATGTGGAATTTGGAGGTGGGAGGCCAGAAATTTTGTTGCAGGAAAGCAAGAATGTCATTGTGGAAAATAGCGGCAAGAGACGTCGCAGCAATGCTTGTGTTGTGCGTGACATTGAGGTTCAGCGTGGGAAAATCGTTTCTTCTGAAACTGTTCGCAGTTACCAGGATCGTGCAGTCTAAAACCATTTGATGTCATTCCTAAACCCATGAAAACCGCCCAGAACACTGAAGACAGAATGTGGTTTTTTGATTACCTAAGGGATTGGGATGAGGACAATTTAATGCACCTTGCCCCCAGCGATGAGTTTTTTTGTGTGGACTGTTAGACGGGCAAATTATCAAAACGACAGGGTTTGGAGCTTCTCAGCTGACTCCATCCAATACCGCCTAGAGAGAAAGCCTGCTCACGGAAAAATTATACATTGTTACATCACCTACGACAGGGACAATTTCTGGCTTATTATTGGTAGAAATATGATTAACAATACCCTACCGTAGGTGATGTAATAATGGATGACGTTTTCGCGCTCAGGTTTTGAGTAGAGGATGACGAACATTACCAGGAACTCTCTAAGAAACCCAACTGCATTGGAATCTTTGTGTGCTTCACTGCTGAACGATTGATGTGGAGGTTCAAGGAGCCAGGGAAATCATGGACGGGAAATATTTCCGAAACCTCCTAATTGCAAATGTCTTACTTTCCTGCGAGATCCTAACAACACGCTCGATCCTCACGAGATCTGCTTTCTCCACGATAAAGCTCCGTGTTTTAAGGCGAATACCACACAAAGTTTGCTGCGCACAAACGGTATTGATTTTTTTTCATCCAATAAATTGGCCAGGTGCATCCCCAGATTTGAATGCTGCAGAACATTTTGGAGCCATTCTAAAAGATGCCATGGAAACTTTGATGATCCAAAAACATGGACTGGACCGGTATTCCTGAGATCTGCTCATGAGGCATTCTTGAGGATATGGAGTATGATGCAGATCTTTTTGAGAGTCTACTGGGCTCATACCTAGATCGAGTGCATGCTCTTCACGTAGCAAATGGCAGACATACGAATTATTGATATCAACATACCCATAAATAAAGCAGAATTGTAATTATCAACAAAGTTTTTCTGTTCATTCTCGTTTTCTCTGCAGACTCGTAGCAAAAGGTTATGTGGGACCCTGTACTGTACTATAGTGTCCTTTTAATTAATTTTCCTGTAACATATATTTAACTTTGAGGTTTAACCTTCATTACAGTGATTAAATTATATTTCACTAAATCTCTTTGCATTCCTAATAACAAAATAATAAATAGTGATTAATTAATAACATTTACAAGTGACAGTTTTTGAATCAAAAAAGAATACAGTAGGACCCCGACTTACATCACTAATTGATTCATGGAAAGTATGACGTAAGTGGAAACATCATTTCCTATACTTTGAGGCACTCACTGGTGAAGGAAGCGTAGCCCCCGAAACTTACATCTGGGACATTAAAATATCGTATTGTGGAATTGTGGTTTCGTATTGTTTACTGATAGTGGTGTTCACAGTTTTTGGCGTTTATTGTTTGCACTGTTGCATTTCTTTATAATTTTTTTTATGAAAGAAACTCACTTTGTTTTTGCTTTTTTGTTATCTTTTTTTTTTTTTTTGTTTGTTTGGTTTTTGTTTTTTTTTGCATAAGTGCAAAACAACAAGCATCATAACACCAAAACAGCGGTGAAAATTTATAAATGACATAAGTGTGAAACGACGTAAGTTGGGGTCTTACTATAAATTCTCTTCTAAATTCCTTTACGATAAAATTCTCAATGCCAATCTGTCATAAAGTGTTCAAAATTTTTGCAAGGTAATTAATTACCAGATATTGGATGATAGTCAGCAACATTTTTATTATCCTTGATTTTTGGAAATAATCAGTATTTTTTTAATTAACAACAAAACAAAATTGCAACTTAAAAAGGGACAAATAATACCTGGAACACCTAAAAGAGCTTTCATTCTTATACAAGCATTCTTGTATTCACAATCTGTAATGAGGGTCCCCTTTCCAAAGGTTCTTAGCTTTTCCTTCTTGCCTGAAAGATGTTAAAAAGAATAATACATGTATATAAAAGTGTAAGATAATGAAAAATTAAATTAAACTAAAAGGTCTGAGAATATATTTCTGAAAATTCAAATAATGAAATAAAGAAAAAATCCAGTGGATCTGAGTTTCTATTATGGTTGAGCCATAAGTCTTGGCAACTCTATTTTTTTCTCAGAGCTAACGGATGGTATCACAAAATGTCATATGTCTGAAGGAAGCCGTGCAATCATAGTATGTTTCCACAACACTTGATGTTATAAAAACATTTTATTTATATGGAATCTATACAGTATCTTCTTCTTATAAAAATCTTTTCTTTGCATCTTTTACCGGGTGTCCCAAAAATGAGCGACGATTTAAAAAATCAACTAACGAAAAACAGAAGGTGGTAGAAATGTTCGGTTTGCACAGAAAGCAATGTTAAAAATTCTATGATTTTTGTTTTTGCACAGGGAGCAATGTTAAATTAGTTTGCCAACCACTGTGCAGCGTGGATGTAACCAGAATTGAGCGACGCTCATATATCAAAGTAAGCATTCTCCATTTTGATTTCTGTAACTTGTTCTAAACATGAAATGTGTAATCAAGTTCCAGAATAAGTTTTCCAGAATCATGAAACATAACATTACGGCTTTCATAATTCTGGAACTGAGGAGCAAAATGTTATGTTAACTACCTTAATAAACATGAGGAGCAAAATGTTAACCACTTCGTCCATTTCTTGTTCTTTCATTTGTATATTTCACATTTTCCATCCCACTAGAATTCTCATAGAAAAAAAGCTGCCATGACTTATGCCCCAACCCTCATATTTTTCTTTATTTTATAATAGCAAAAAAAAAAAAAAAATCTAGAATACACTGGTTTCTGTAAATTAAAGAAAAATCACAAAAAACTACTATAATTCCTTACAAAATAAACCACTTGATACAAAATTTGAATATGTTCTTAAGGAAATAATGCTATGGAAAAATACAATATGCAAAATAGTGGTATTGCAATGATGTGCATCTAAAAAGTATAGCTCAAAAACACACGTTTTAGAAGAAGGCTGAAGTTTTATTCGTGATCCTGTTATCAAAAATCCAAGGAAAGCCAATTTAGCAGAATGGCTTCACAGTATTATTTGCCAGAGGAATTGCAATGGAGGGCTATTGATATACTGGAGGCAGGACAAAGTCAGACAGAAGTGACCAGATGGTAAATGTGAGCCTTTCTATGGTCCAACAATTTCCTGATGATTCACCCAGGAAGACCAAGGCCAATAACAATGGCAGAAGACCAATATCTGCGGTTGTGTGCTTGAAGGAGCAGGACCTCTAGATCCATGCAACTGAGATCTTCCCTTGATGCAGAAGGATGATATATCAGGTGGTTGAACACAGGCCTATATGCAAGGAAACCAACAATTGGGTACCTCTTACTGCTCGCCACAGGAGAGAGCTTTTGCAGTGGGCACATTAGAATGTCCATTTGACTGCAGACCAATGAAGGTCTGTTCTCTCTACAGAATCAACAGTTTGTCCATAGAATAAATTAGAATCATTAGTTTGTATGTTTGTTTCACTTATTTAATACTTCATTAACACTCTTGTTATTGCATTAAAACTTTCACGTGACTCTGTATTGCATGAAAACTCATAAAACTCTCTTTCTAACTAACATAAAAACAAACCATACTGCTAAAACAAAAATCCGAGTTGACGTGATAAAATTAATGGAATTTTGAACAAACTTTGGGGGTCTTTTAACAGTTATAAACTTATGATTTCAATATTTTCGAAGAGTAACTTTTTGCTTATTTTGGGACATAGAATCATAATTTTCATCCATCTCTTTAGAAGCATCTCATGAAACACCCTGCATACAGTATTTTTCATTTTAAAATATTGAGACTTTTTTTTTACTGAATTATGTGTTATCCCTAAGGAGTATAAACCACCTAACGAGTATAAATGTTAAGCTATAAATACTACTATGATTTTACATACTGCAATCCACAATACAGACATTGCAAAAAAACAAGTGATAAATCGTTTTTCTTTTTTGGGGGGGGGTTCTTTGCTTAGACCACTGCCATAATCACAAATATCAGTTTTTAATTAAGAACCATTGCTTTACATTTTTGAAATTATCACCGAGCACATTGTCGATTAATACATTACAACGGTTCATAAAAAAAAAAACGGCACTTCAGTTGGCAGCAAGAACAACCTTGAGGAGAAAAGCTTATACTCTAAAAATGTAAAAATTTAAGCTTAGTATTAATTTGAATTGTATAATTCTATTTACCATTATCAAAATCAGCCTTTTCTTTATGAAGTAATTCCTGAGTAGGTACTAACTCTTCTCCACTTGTAATTGATACCTTAAACAGGAATTAAATAAATGAGTTTATTAAATCAAACACTAAAATAAAAGAAGAATTACAGAAAGTACAATGAATTATAAAATAAGAAAACACTAAGAGGAAACAAAGATATTAACATCTGCCATAATTTCATATCTAAACTGCCATATTGATTGAATAAATAATTGCAATTATAACCTCCTGATAGCAAGACAGCATATACAGGGTGACCCAAATTTATCCAGCATAATTGTTTAGGAACATTGTATGGTTCAAATGAAAGAAAAAATGTCCTATAAACATTATTTCTAGTTTCAATCGTGTGTAAGATATCGCCGTTTGACTATTTTCTTTTATTTAGAGTCTTTTCCTAGAAAAAACATAGGTTTACCTATTTATTCTTAAATGTACTCTTCCTGTTTTGCATATGCCAAACAGGAAGAGGAATCATCGTACTTGTAACTTGTGTGAAAGGTATTTTATTGACTTGGTGGTTGATTTGAGCAGTTGCTCTTACTGTGTGAAGATGTAATCAGCGCATTGGAGCTGGGGGCAACCATTTTGAGGGGCTTCCTCGACATTGATTTGTCACTTTCTTATTCCTTGTATCACTTTAGTTTTGTTTTGTAGTTCAAATGATGTTCTGTCAGTATGCAGAATAAAAATGATCTGCACTCTCAAGTGTTTTATTTGTTTGCTTTAACAACTCTACAAGAAAACAGACAAACGTCGATATCTGACATACGATCGAAACTAGATGTAATGCTTATAGGACCGTTTTTGTTCCATTTGAACCATACAATGTTCCTAAACAATTATGCTGGATAAATTTGGGTCATCCTGTATACTCTCAAGAGGTAATAATTAATATAAAAACATAGAAAATCCTCCTGGACCCATTTTCCAGTTATAATGACCATATTTATATTTTATTATGCTTCCAATGCAATTATTTATTTGGATTAAAACTCCTGATTTTATATTATGTAAATTATTTGAATGAAGATAATTATCTTATCAAACATTCTTAACCACAAAGACTCCTAAAAATCCATTAAGACAGTCAATGAAGCAAAAAATAAGTCGAATTAGGCAAGAAAGATTTCACGCCATATAAATGAGAAAAATTTTACAGATTTTACAAATTTCTGACCACAACATTTCTGCTCTGTGCAACCACATAAATGAGAAAAATAAAAATCCCATTATCTACCGAACAAAAGAGAGAGAGATCTAGTCTATCATCTTGCCATGTAATTAACCCATTATGTACTGAAATTTGATTTACAGATCTCGGTCGTACGGACACCCCAGGGCACAAATAAATTTATACCAAAAATTGAAATTTTGCTTGCTTCGAAGCTAAAAGTGATATATGTAGCCATAAACATATACGAGTCGCGCATAGAGGGTGAGAAATCTCATCAGGCCAGTTGTCAACAAAAGAATCTATAAAGGGAATTATCAGAAATGAGTCATGCAGCCAGGCCTAATCCTCTCTCCTTTCTCTTATTGTATGCTGTCAAGTTTCAGTTGACAAGTGACTGCTGTAGCAATAAACTGTTTAGAATTGTGCTTCATTTGTGAGTGTTCTATTTACGGACCAGTTAGTGTTTTGTGTGATTGGACATTGTGGTATCAGGCATGGCAGCTAAACATAATATACAGTAAGTAAATTAAATAATGTTGATGTATAAACATGGTTTTTTTATCCTTAGAAAACACTCAAAGTCAAAATATACAACCAAATGGGCTTATAAGAGTGTATTTTCGTGATCTGTCTGGTCCCATCAAATCCATACAATCGAGAGCCTACCATATATGTGCATTAGGTTCAATCTTTTTTTGTAGATTAAGTTATTATAACAGTCAAATATTATAAACAGTGATATTATAGGAAATATCAAATTAAAAAAAAAAATGAAAAATAACAAACAATAAAGAAAAAATTAAAAAAATAAAATTACTTACTTCTTCACATTGTCCATACAAATCTAAAATTGCAAAACAACGAGAAGGAATATCTTTAGCTGCAACACCTTGATCAATCCCATTAATGTACAAATGAAGCCTATTTTCATTATCTACTAAAACACCTACTACATGATGAACTTTGACACTATCTAAATTAGGTCCATAACGACCTTTAATCTGTGGACAAGGAAAAGGAAGCAAGAATTATAAAATTTAGTGGAAGATCAATTTCAAAATACAGCATACATCTCCTCTGTTCATTAAGTAATGAGAGTGAAGTTTTAAACAGGTGTAGCAATGCAACAAACATTGAAAAGTTTTTATGATCTTTCGAAATAATCCCCTGCTGATGAGATGCATCGATCGCACCACTTCGGTAAGTCTTCAAATGCCCTCTGGAACTAGTCTTCCGTAATGCCCTTCAGTTGGCGAGTCACTTCCACCTGGATGGCCTCCACGTCGTCAAAATGCTCTTCCTTCATGACCATCTTGACATGAGGAAAGAGGAAAATTTCCAACGGAGCAAGGTCGGCAGTTTAGGGCGGATGGTCCATGACTGTAACTCCCTTTTTTCATCAGATACTCGCTGATCTTCAGAGCACAGTGTGACCGTGCATTGTCATGGAATGGACAAATTGGGTTGACAGGTTTCAAGCGAGCACACAGGCATTACAATAACACCCAGATAGTAGTGACTGTTGACTGTTGTCTCCGGAGGGAGATATTCTCTATGAATGATCCCTTTAATGTCGAAAAAAACGATCACCATTGTCTCCATTCTCTTATTCAGACATGCAAAGGACATCTGGTCTTGTTTCAACCACTGATACTTCTAAACTATTACATGGACATCATCAGCATATACACATTGAACGAAGAGATCATGCACATAATTACCACACCAGGATCGTCCACCAGGCGTATGGAAGATATAAAATTAGTCGCATTACTTAATGAACAGAGGGTGTATAATATTATTATACATTATTATATACATTATACACCATCATACATATTTTTATGCTATATTCCAGTACCCTCCTTATATTTGATACTAGATAAAGATTAAGAAAGGAAAACCAGTATTTCCACAAAAACTAGTATACAAAGTAATTTAGGATGAATTTTGTGCCAGTGTCAGAAAGTGCTTATCTTGTTATAAAATGAAAGTGTATACTATAATGGGAAAAATCTAAATTTCTTTTACTATATGCTTTTATAATGTTGATTACCTTAACTCCATTTTGGAAAACACAGTCATTACATACAATCCAGGATGATTTTTTTAATCCCAAAGCTGTTATAGGGAAGTACATTTTTTCTGGTGATTGCCCTGTGACACCAATTAAGAGAGAAGATGTCCACCTCGAATTTAAGCATTCAATTCGAACCTAAAATTTAATCAACGTAAGTGTACATCTTTCATTTATAAACAGCTGGAATATTCACAAAACTAAATTTAAAGAATACATCTATAACTTAACCTCTCAAAGAAAATAACAATTCACAAAAAACAATTCAATGATTTTTATAATTACAATTTGGAAGAAAAAATTATGTTCCATAATTATGTGTTCATATTAACCACATTAAAAAAATGTAATAGTGAAAGTAAACCCATGAAAAACTGACATATTTTTATTGATTTAGGTACTTTATTTGCCATTTAAGTTACCGGTAAGTTTCAAATGCTTGATTTGCATAACATTTTGTAAAATTTCTAAACAAGGGTATTCTATGATGAGAAAGAAACGCACATGACATTGTGAAAAATTATAATGTGATGCCAATGTCAATAAGGAGATTTATCATGTTGGGATAAATTCTATTAAAGCCACAGCAATGGATCCACGAATAGCTAATTTTCAATTGGTATTATTAGCAATTTACTATGCTAATATCCCCAATTCTCTTTATAGAATTTTGACACTAAATTTCTGCCTCTGCTTATCTGTTAGCTGAAATGGATTTCAACAAAAGTGAACTTCATAAAATATTGCAAAACTTTATTTGTCGCTATTGCAAAAATTTGTTTATAATCTTTATTTTTTCTCAATAAAATAAAATTATTTTATGCAATAAATAATTTAATCAGAAGGTCCTACACTTATTTCACTTAGTTTATCCAAATCCAATATTATCGAGTGAACAAGAGCAAACCAGACAAGACCATTAGGGGAATAAGGGGAGGAATGTTTTGATTCGTCTCCACAATGCATACACACGTTGAGTCATGTAATTCCCATCAGAACAGACAAAAGGATATAATATTAAAACCATGAAATACGAATTGCATGTGCAGAGGAAGTCACATTGCTGAACTTCTCAAATGCTTTAAAAGGGGAAAATCTTCCCTCAGCCCAAAGTGAAATGCTTAATCCTCTCATACGTGTGCCGTCACATGCTCTGACCAAACATAAGTACTAATGCAAAGGCGAGTGGGAAAGTGAGGGTTCCCTTGATATGTCTGCCAAAGACAAAAAAAAAAATGATTTACAGAAATACAGGCTTTTGGCGTGAATCTTAGCTACCAAAGTGATGATGATAGAACACATCTTGTCTTTTGTAAGAGTTCTCGATCACATGGATCATCAACCCTTTCACTTTGAAGTGGATGGGGCATGTATATTGGACAGGAATCAATTATCAGGATGATCACCATCTTCTTCATCCTCTTCTGAAGATTGACATAGATGGATAGATGCATGTGGAAGGAACTGTATTCACTTTAGTTTGCATTTCTCCTCCGCCTCATCTGATCTGATCAGAATTCTATCCAAAGATGGAGATTATATAAAAACTGAAATTATATTCTATAGTGTATACAGAATATTTTGTGATCACTAGTTTTTTATATTAATTAAGTATATACTGCACCATATAAGTAAAGTGAATGTTTTCATTCATTTAATCCATGATCCCGCATCTATTATTTTTCTGTATCCATCGTTTTTTCCCCCACAAAAACGATGAATGGAAGTTCGACTGCAGCTGTGGTCAAAAACCCTCCCGGTGAGAAGAGTTAGCGTTTGGTCGGTCAGAAATCCCAGTGAGAAAACTGTGACATCATTTTAATGCGGTCAGAAACGCCTGTTAGTGCTGCTATACCTAACCGGTTAGTCTAACCATCCTCACCGAAAAAAAGACGGTTAGCCCAGTGAGAAATTACATCATCATTCTCTCACCGGTGAGGGTTTTTGACCACAGCCTGTATAAATAAAAACCACTCCATTGATTTTGTTGACCTTTTTGACCTAGAAGCATTTGATCGATTTTGACCATCAACAAAGATCACCACGCCTTTATTTTATCCATCTCTCTTCATTTAATCCACAAGCCTTAGCTATCAAATGGTGAAGAGTTAAAATTGTATAGTGAAAATCATGGTCCCCTCTTTTATTTGTTGAAATATCGGTCATTTTGCCAAAGCTAAAGATGCGAAAATGAAAGTAGAAAATTCAGAAGCATTCGAACGCACATTGTGAAAACCTAAGTATCTATCACTCCTAATAATAGCTGCAAAGCGATTGATCCAAATACTCACAACTGTTGAAAGCATATCTTTGATGTTTGTATGCATATTAGAGCACATCTTCCTAATTCATTATCTCTCATATATCAACTATTTGGAATTAATTTTTATTTTGTGCTGGACAATGTATATTTTAAAAATTCTTCGCATTTCTGATTTTTGGATCATACTGTACAATTTTAAAATTGTAGAGAAGTTTTAGAACATTTTAGTTTTTGTTAATTTACCTGGAATAATTGTCCTCGGGATAAAGGCTTCTGTGAAACGAGCACACCTTGATTGTAACTTGCAGTGCGTCTTGCTGTAAGATTTCTATTTGTCAACTGAATATTTCGACCATGATTCTCATGAAACTCTTGGATGTTGTTTTCTTTATTTGTCATTTCAATATCATTTTCTAAAGAATCATGAGAATCATTGGAAAAATGTACTTCTCTTTCATTTTCTTCAGAATACAATGAAGATGTGCAGCATTTACTAGTAACTGTAACAGCTTCAACAGGACCATAAAGATCAACAACAGCAAACACTTTCTGCAAAATTTAATAAATAATTAGTCAATTTTAAATATCAAATGAAACCAAAACTTCTGTTTACAAGGTTAAATACAGGGCTACCTAGGAGCAGTGCAGATCAAATTTCACAACAATTTAAAATGTCTTTATACCCTAACTTCATAAATAGTTTGAACATTCCTTTATCTGAATATGGCTTTACTGATAAGGCATTTTTCCAGGCAGCCACTAGGTTTTTTGGTACTGAAGTACCACATTGTGTTAACATGTACACTTGGTAAAAGCTCTTCAAATAGACAAATTCTTTGAGAAGGGCTACAAGAAGCCAACATGTGCCCGAAGAGACTATCAAGAAAATCAGAGAGCTGTTTAAAAGAAACTCACAAAAAAACACCTCTGAGACTTTGCCCCAGAAAATTATACGGTCTGTTACTCTTAAGTGGCTGGTCCAGAAACCTTATAGACAGAAGCTCATACAAGGCTTGATACCAAAAGAGAAGGTCTGCCACATTATTTTTGTGAGCAAATACAAAAAACTACGAAGGATGATGATTTTGCTGGCCACTATCTTGTTTTCAGTGACAAAACTACATTCCAAGTAAACAGGAAGGTCAATCAACATAATCTGTGAATATGGAAAATTAGAAAATCCTAGACAAAGCATTGAACTCTGCACCATGTCCCTGAAGTCTATGGCCCATATTTCTTTGGAAAAGCACTGTTAATATATCTCGACAAGCTATAACAGTTGCTAATTTAACAACTAGTTGAGGACTTCACAGACTATTTGTTCCAACAAGATGGAGTCCAACTTTATTACCATAAGAAGTGTGAAACTGCCTCAATGAACATCTGTCTAACCAGCTGGTTCAGCCTTGGCAGTTCACTGTCTTATTACTATGATATACCCTCAACATTTACTTATCATAATCCTTTCAGTGCATAATTAAATCTTAGTCATTGCTTATATGATGAAATTACCCACTTTTTGCAATATAAGAGAAGTTTTAAAGACTGTGGGGTGAATCCACTTTTGCAGATAAAACTAATGAAATTTTGAGTGGATAGACAGGATGTCCCAAAAGGTCATTTACAAACTTTTGGGACACCCTGTATTTGCTATATGCAGCTAAAGGTAAAATAAAACTTAACAACTGATCCCCAGTCTGCCCCATAGAACCAGATACCCAATTTTTATCATAAATAAACTAAGAACAGGACAAAAGAAAGTTAATAATTATTTCCTTAATCTTAAATATAGAAATAATTATTTTTTTTTTTACTTTTGGTATTTGGCTTGCAGCTACACCAAGATCTTCACCATTTATGTAAGCATGCATGGTGCCATCACTGCAATACTTAACTCCAACATGATCACCAACCTTTAAAATGAATGTATAATTTTTAGCAATAATTTATTTAATCTTTCATGGAATTTTTCATAAAAACTGAATACTATTTAACAAATGATTCAGAACAGTAAAGCTTCAGAGCATGTTAATTATATTTAAATTAATTATGGTCCAGGAGTTTAAAATTACAATCGTTTGAAAAATTGTATTTTGAAAATCCTATTGAATTCATGTAATACCAACGTCCGTGAGCAGAGAATTATAAAAAAAAAAAAAAAAATGAAAAAATTCAAAAAAAAATCTGAATTCTAAAAACAATGTTACAAAGTTACAATACCATATCCCAAATGGCACCTAGGACGAGTCTCGGTTGAGCGATTGTTGAATGGGCAAAGCTTCCCTTGGAAACTCGTAATAATATAACCTTATACTCATCTTTTCGTAGAGAATTAAAATGTCTTGCTTTTCACTAATTTCTTGCTTTTCGCTAATTTATGGCCTTGTTTTAGGCTCATTAATTGACTTACTACCGGTCTTTGTTTGATAAGATTTGAATGGCTGGTCATATGAATAAGGTGTCGGTCAGATTGACTACAGGGAACTTGTTAATTTGGAGATCATGTTAGGGCAGGTCATGCTCACTTTATGTAATTCTCGGTTGAGTGCATTACTGGGTGCCCTAAAAGTACTAATTTACTAACACTTACTAATTTAGCATTATTTTATGTTTTTTGTTACGTTTTCTGTTATATTGTATTTGAAAACACAAACTTTGTTTTGATTGGTATTACTGTTCTTTTTTGGACCCCCAGGGCCCCTACTCGTCGGTCTCGGGCCATACTGGATCCTCGAGGGCGCCATTGGCACATTTGTATTGGATTAACAAACTTAAATAAATAAATAAAAATTAAAAATAAATAAATAAATAATATGCAATGTATTGTCAGATCACACATTCACAGATTACCAGTCTGTTAAATTAATTTGTGTACCATGTCAATATAAATCATACTATTCTAAGTCAACGGTAGCTCAAACTGTTAAGAGTGATAACACAGATATTCATAGTTCCTGGTGCAAACCCAGATCCTGGATATGGCTTACTTTTCCGGGTGTTGGTTGAACAGCACAAATTCATGTGCTACCTAAGGAAAGCCTGTTATAAGTCTTTTCTATATGCAAGTTTTGCAAAATTTGCCTGACGTAGTTAGAGGAAGCTATGAGACATGTGGCAAGAGGAGTAGTAAATATCAAATTCAAGATAAATTAACCAATATTCAATTCAAGTTAATTAACATAACTCCGAAGTCAACATGAGAGATCAGTAATAAGCTTTGCTGAGATTAAGAAAACTATCATACACTTAATCTATCAAGAGATGGTCCAAAATTTTCTTTTAAAACCACACCATCTTTGCGCACTTGATTTCCTGTTAGTAACCATGTATCAACATCTAAATTCAATTCCATTGCGTGTGGTGGCAATAAGGAAATAGAGTATGCATCGGATATCACAAGTGTGGTCAGACCTATTTGTAAACTCCCAGACCACTGTTTTCCCACTTGGTCTATTCGAATCTGTAAAAAGACAAATTATTGTACTTAGTACAAAAATAAAACAAAATCTTTATCTTAAGAAATGATGTTGAAATCTTATGACAAACGAATCACTTAAATCTTATCAAAAATGGATTTCATGCGAACATTGTACAATTACAGAATTCACATCATTAATAAAATTATTCACTAAAATGTGTGTTACTAGCAACTTCTTACAAATTCAAACTTCGACATGAAAAATTCTACAAAATGACATTGGGTACACCCTTAGGCTCAAGTCCAAATACAGCTGATATTTTAATGTGAAATTTTGAATCTGAACAAATCAACTCTAACCTACTACTCTTCATACCAATATAGATAAAGTACACAGATGATGTCTTTACCACATTTTATACAAATCAAAACCTGAATGGCTTTATATCTCTTCTCAAAAATAAAGTAATTCCATTAAATTCCCAGATATACTGTGTGAATGAGAATTCATAAAAAGAACTTGTGGAATAGAAGGTATCGCGATATGCGGCTTCCTTACAGTGCTCAAGCTCTACCCATGTGCAATAGAAATTTTTTCTCCTTCCTGTGGGCAGTGTCTATCTTCGTAGTACATCCAAATAGTTTTCTTTTTCTATTTTCAGAAGGTGAAGGGAATGGATAAAAGTTGACGTTTTATCCATGGAAACATGACTAAGTTTGTATTTTTTCTAGTATCCGAATTGTATTTATGAATTACACACAGACAATTAAACATATTTCAAATGTAACAGCAGAACAGCATGGGCTACTCCTCCATTTTGAAATTCTGCCCACAATCATGTCATTAACTGCACACAGCGCATGTGCTGTGCATGAGCCGTCTGCTCTGAGGAGTGGGTTAGACAGGGAAGCCGCTTATCGCGATATCTCCTATTGTCTCAACCACGCTGCAAACCAAACCTCCAGCAGACTCAACCACCTTCCACTCGTGAAGGCACTGGAGGGAAAGAAATCCATGATACAGCAACCACCATTAAAAATTAAACAACGTCCTTTGACTCATGAAACTGAAATCAATAGCAGTTCACCTTTCATAGATGTTTTAGTAACCAAATAAACTGATTAGTTTATCTTCAATATATACAGAAAACAAGCGAATGATTTCATTTACAGTGGTGGTCACAGAAATAAGACACTCACCTACCTATCTTAACAACTTGGTTAACACATAATTTGCATGACAATAAATTTTAAGCTATTTTAGAGTAATCTGATTTTATATATGGATGAATGACATAATATTAGAAGGACACTCTAAAGTTATTGTTAAATTGAAGTGAAGTGATAAAAGTCACCCTGGACAAGGAAATAAGACATTGCTATCATTTTGCGTTTTACGTGTAGGTAATCAATATTTTTGTTTATTTAGTTTATTACTATGCATTTATTTCATCCCTAATATTATTGAAATATTTTTTAGTTTCAAATCATGGGCAAAATAAACATTGTGAGCCTGAACAAAGGCAACTGATATTGACACTGAAAAGTAAAAATTACACCACTTCCAAAACTACACAAATGCTCAAATGTTTCAGGTGCATGGTTTATTATGCCATTAATCATGTTCAAAGAGAAAAATCAGTGGAAAATAAAATCCGAAAACCTCCACCACATAAAACTACTATTAAAGAAGATCGAATTATTGCCAGGATGAGTAAAAGCAACCCATTTAAGATGTCCAAGCAACTTCAGCACAAACTGGCAACTGATTATAATGTAAATGCCTCTATAAAAACCATCAGACGACGATTGAATGAATTTTCTGTACGTAGCTGTATTGCCAAGAAGAACCCATTTGTCTCACCCATCAATCGAGAGAAGTGTTTGGAGTTTGCTAAGAAACGCTTAAATAAACTAGTGGAATTTTGGAAAAAAAATTTGTGGACTGATGAATCAACGTTTAATTTGTTTGGATCGGATGGAAAAGTGTATGTACGCCGTCCACAAAATTTTTCAAATGATCCACGATACACAGTGAAAAAAGTAAAGCATGGCGGAGGTTAAATCATGGTCTGGGGGTGGGGGACGGGGGGGGGGGAGCAATGTTCTGGCACGGTACAGGCCCACTGCATAAAATAACCAGAATAATGAATCAACATTCTTCCAAAAATATCTTAGAAATATCTTCAAATATGTTTATATTATGTTAATTATTTTATTTCTTGTTAATAAAAACTTCACAGAAAGTTTATAGCTGAGATACAGAAGTAAGTGTGAGTGTTTACCTCATGAAATTCTGGTTATTTTATAGTTTGCTTTAAATATAATACATATTCATATTTTATCCCAAATGATTTTCCCTCAAAGAAGACATGGTGCTTAATTATTTAATGTTTTTTACAATCAATTTACCTCAATGTTTGTTGGTTTTTTTTTATTTGAATAAGCTTTTATTACAATCAGTACATATAAAACCTCTAATTTATATATTTACCTCAAAGAGCTCATCTGGTTCTAGAGGGGTTGAGCTAAACAACAGTCCATGGTTAAAGCTTCGTATACGGCTTGCTGTGAGATTATTATTCCTCAGTGTGATATTCTTGCCACAACACTGACTGAAATGGTGACTAGTTTCTGCATAATCACATAAATAAAAAGAATGACGAATGTTAAGACATATTTTTTTTTTCTGGATAATCAAATTTATGGTTACAATTATTCCAATAGCAAATTAAATTAAAGCTTTAACATGCATAAGATATGCATAAGAAGAAGCAAAGCATATGAGGAGACACTGACAATATATTTTACATACAAGATAAGCTTTTTAGTTACTTGGTATGTAAGCAAAGTAAAAAAAAATATGGCATCCAATGATCTACAGTATTATTCAGCATTTTTTTGTTTACTTACTTAAGTAGAATCTTGATAATCCTAAATAAATAAGCTAAAATTTTCATCAATAAACGGGACAATTAAGTAAGCTTTGATATTTGAAATAATGTCATTTATTTTGTCTACTTAACCAAAAGTTTCAAATCTATGACTATGAATATAGTCAACTAGTTTTAGCATATCAGGCCAGGTCTGAATATGAGGATCAAAAATCCAAAAATATCAGAAATAAAAATAATTAAAAAGTAAGAGAAACCAAAAAGTGGAAAGGATCACAGATGAAGAGAAAATCAGATGTATAAAGGAGGACAGGGCTTGATAGAAGAGAAGGAACTTTATTTTAAGAAAATTCCATACAGCTGTGTAATCATTACTCAATTTCAGGGCAATCCAAAAGTCAAGAAAAACTTTAAAACTTAATAATTCGCACAAAAATGCAGATAAAAAGATTCTGTTTGCACAGAAAAAACTAAGTCTGATTATTTTTTCAGGGAAAAAAAAATTAATACTAGAATTGTTCGGTTTTTGACCTGCAGATGGCATTGTCAGGTTACAGACATCAGTTTATGTACATTTTCAGATGGTATAAAAAGAGCAGCGCTCGCTGCAAATGCTATTTCGGAAGCAGATAGTGACAGATGTTCCGTCTCACCGTAACGAAACTGTAGGCATAGAAATGCATTAATCGAGAAGGTCCTCTTTTATTATCAGAATAAGGAAAGTAGTAGTGTGGGATTGCAGGCATATCCACGCACGCATGGAATGTGAGACGATAAAAGACCTGTAACATGTGTTGAAGCGACAGGTTCTTTGGCTGCACATCCAAGAAGTGGCCGGCACTCACCATCGAGTGCCCAGAGAGTCAAACAGAGTGCAGTCATAAAACAGTGTATGGCAAACACTGCGAATTATCCTTAAGCAATTTCCGTACAAGTTGCAACATAATCATGAACTGACACATGACGACTTCATCACTCGCCAAGATTTCGCTAATTGGTTATTCAATTAAATGAAACAGCAGCACCGATGTGGACCGATGAAGAGCATTTCACACTTTCTGGCCATGTTAACACACACAATTGCTGTATGTGGAATATGGAAAACTCATATGCATTTGTTGAAAACCCCGACATAAGTCAAAAGTTGCAGTTTTGTGTGGTTCACTGCTGATTTCATAATGGGTCCATTTTTCTTTGAGGAAGTCACCATTTTTCTAAAAACCTTCATTGGTAAGGCACCGATATGGAGCAGCAGCATCAAGCACAATAATAAGCACTGTCACCTTTGTGCAAGATGGAGCACCACCGCATATTGCTGCACCTGTGAAACGATTGCTCCATTCAACATTTGGGGAGAATCGTGTCTCAGTTGATACTTTCTGCAAACATGGCCACCCAGATTGTCCGATCTCACTTTTGGCTATAGGGATACCTAAAGTCAAAAGTGTACTGCGACCAACTCACATCATTAGCAACATTGAATGATTCCATCTGGCGACATGTGTCCATCATACTACAGTGGCTAGAAGAAATAGTGTGTCAATTGCCGCTGATTTCGCGTCATCGTGACTGATCGACACCGCCAGATGGCACGGCAATCTAATGTGCTAACAATTGCTCTATAATGCCTGGCATTCAATATAAGTTTAATAGCATTAACACTTTAATAATACTTGTTTAATAAAATAAAATAAGATTGTAAACTTGAAATAATATGCAGATAAACCTAATTAAATAAATTTCAAAGCAGTATTTGTTTTATTTATTATTTAATCGAATAGCTGTTGTTACAAAAAGTTAAGCGCAGAAGATAGGGAAAAGTGTAATGGTTTTTAAATTGAAATGTTCTTTTTATATTTTACAATTTTTCATAATTTATAAATTTTGATTTTCTGTGATTTTATAAATTATGTTTTTTACAGTAATATTGTTAATTCCTCATTTTGTTCTTAACCCTTTTTTATGATCTAATTACAAAACCTATATAATCATTTATTAGTATGGTTAGTATTTTTCGATTAATCATTTTACATATGGTACTAAATAAAATCAAATATGCAATATTTTATTGGGTACATATTAGCTTTAAAAGTTTACTTTCTCACGTTTTGCACTTTTTTCTTTGTTTAGTGTTTTTACTGCCGGCCCCGGTGGCCGGGAGGGAAAAACTGGGAGGCCGAGAGGGTTTTTCAGTGCTTCTCAAGATCCTCGGGTCGCGGGTTCGAATCCCGCTATGGCATGGATGTTGTGCTTGTCTCTTACTAATCATGCGGAAGGCAACGGAAAACCACCGCATTACTATTTCTACTACGCCTGTATCAATTGGTCGCCAACCTCCGATAGTAGATGGCACATTAAGAAGGAGTTTTTTTACTAGAAAGTGCAAGAGCGTAAGAACGTAGAACTTGATAATGCTATTTGTTACTGCAGTGTTAAGGAGACTGTATCTAACAGGATTTATACGTTACATAGACAAACATTTTGCAATATCAATTAGCATATCTGAATGCAATTCTGTTTCACAGTATGAATGCATCTTCCACTTTCAAAATCAAATCAGATAATTCGGCATTTTAATCCCACTCGTATCATTAGTAATAATCGCCCTAGGTTATATTATTATATTTTAAATTTTAATTTAGAGACATAACGAAACCATAAAACAAATGTAAACCAACCGAGAAATGAGAAAAATGACTATTCGATTAAATAATAAATAAAATGAATACTGCTTTGAAATTCATTTAATTAGGTTTATCTGCATATTATTTCAAGTTTACAATCTTATTTGATTTTATTAAACAAGTATTTTTAAAGCGTTAATGCTGTTAAACTTACATTGAATACCATACATTATAAAGTAATTGTCGGCCCATTAGATACTCATGCCATCTGGTAATGCCATCAGCCATCATTACGCTTCTCATGCCTGCATGTAGTATTCAATTGACACACTGTAATCATACAGAGAGAAATGTTGCTTAAGGCAGTGAACAGTGTGGTGTCGCATCTGACAGCTCTGTTGCTGAATGACGGACGGCACTTTGAAAATTTGTAAGCCGGAATTAAAATGTGTGTAAACTGATGTCTGTAACCGACAACGCCACCTGTTGGTCAAAAACCAAACAATTCTAGTATTAATTTTTTTTTTTCCTGAAAAAAAATCCGACTTCATTTCAATTGTTTCTGTGAACACAGAATCTTTTTATCTGCATTCAAGTGCAAATTATTGAATTTTAAAGTTTTTCTTGATTTTTGGATCACTGTGTATATGTTTACTATAGTTATAATTTTAACATTTTTTGTTCTTTTATGATGATCTCAGAAATTATAACTAGTCTAACCACTATATTCAAAAGACAATATGCACACTTGAGTTTACATGCTCCTATGTGGTTGTACGTCCTGTATAAATGTTGTTGAGTTACTTATCATTCAGAACCCATCATAATGTTACAGAGTTGATTGTAAGCAACTTTAAGGTATATAAGAATCAAACAGCCTTCAAAACATTTACTTAAGGGAGAGTTTGACTTTCTGATTAAGTTTGCAATGAAAATGGTTAATCACGGCCGCCCCCGAGAGGGGGGGGTGAGGGGGCTGCAGTGTCCCCCTCCCCAACATTGACCACTTTGCCAACTGTTTCTGTTGCTCGGGGGGCCCCCCCCCCCCCCCTCTAGAAGAATGGGCTACCCCCCCAAAAATAAAATTTCTGGGTACAACAAATACAGTGTTTACAAAACCACAGTTTTACAAGGTATCACTAGGGATTTTGTGAGAAATAGCAATGAATGACAAATTCATTTGCAAATAAACGATTGTGTTATTAAATACAGTCGAATCTCGATATCTCCAAAACCTCGATTTCTCGTAAAATTTTTATTTCCCTACGTTTTCACTTTTAATTTAATGTAATTTTCCCTCATTATCTCAAACATCTCTCCATGTCGAATTTTGGCTTCGTGTACCAGCGACATGCGAAGCATTTAAAAACATTAGAGTTAGGATTTCTTTCTTTACAAGAAATTTTTCATACAAAAAAGAAAAAATTTGATGTCACTTTTGTTAAACGATTATCATGCGTTACAAAAAAATTCACAAAAAAAATTTCTATCTTGTTGGCAAGTCTCGGTTGCGTAAGAAATGTTTGAGTATTCACAGTTTATGCATTTCAGATGCTATTACTGACGCTTGTTCAAGAAATAACCGTTTATGTGCCATTTTATCTTTTATGGTTTTCCATTCTCTCCTTTACAGACCAGCTAGCTTTTGCATGAACAGTATAGTACATGTATATTTATTTTTTTACATGTATGTACTGTATTTTCTAATCAATAATAAATATCTTTTTTTTAATTACCCTATGCATATTTTATATAATTTCTTTATATTGTATATACAAGGTGAGTCAAAAGTCTGTTACTCCCTTCCTATCTTGGATACCAATGTAGTTATGCAAATTCCAATACAGGGAATAAATAGGAACTTGAGGGTGCTCTATCTGATGGAGCACATTCCATCATCTCAAATATGCAAATTAGAACACATCAAATTCTATCTCAATAACCGTAAGAGATACACAAAAAATTCCAATTCCACATTTGTTCAACAGCAAATTCCAAACAAAACAAAAAACAAAAGTTCACCAAAATCCGATGAGCAGATCACCCACAATCCTCAATGCAACCTCTGCAAACAGGACAATTGACTCTTCTACTGTTTATTGCTTACAAACAGTCATCTGATACAAAGCAAATCTTTCCATCAATCCAGACAATGTTCAATGTGATGTCCACTTGCACCATAGCATAATTCCACACGGCATTTCAACGATGCCTGGTTGTTGCATGATAATTTTGCCTCGCCTCACCAAAGCAGAGGACCATGTTGATCATTCCCTGGTTAGTGTACTGTGCCATCTTGCTTTGGTCTGATTTTTTCTCAGCTTCAACATGCCTTTTTCTACCAATTACACAGGAAACTGGTGACTTTATGGTAAATTGTGGAACTTTCCAGAACAAGATGAGGATGGTAAATGAAATAATTTGCATGCTTGGCACATGATATTCAGAAGAAAAAAAAACACTCGGTGGTTACTTCCTAGAATTGAACCCATGTTCTTTGGACTCTGTTGCTCTTGTTTCCTCCTATGGCCACTCATCCCTTGCCTCAATCTTGACAGGAATCAAGTTTTTAATGTTGCAGAGCTTGCAATGAGGATTGGAATTTTTTGTTTTGTTTGGAATTGGAATTTTTTGTGTATCTCTTACAGTTTTCGAGATAGAATTTGGATGTGTCCTAATTTGCATATTTGAGATGATGAAAGGTGCTCCATCAGATAGAGCACCTTCAAGTTCCTATTCATTCCCAGTATTGGAATTTGCGTAACTACATTGGTATCCAAGGATAGAAAGGGGGTAACAGACTTTTGACTCACCCTGTATACAAGATATCTTTGTACCCTATGCATATAGTTTCTTTATTAACCTAAAAATCTTGATTTAAATGTAACCTTCCATATCTTGAATATTTTTTCTATTCCCGTGAAATTCCAGATATCAAAGTTCGATTGTAATAATAAAAAGGTCTAAAATGCAATAACCGTTTATAACCAAAATGCGAATCGACTTTATTAAAAATGTTGTTGCATCACAGATAGGATTAACAACCATCCGGCATTTGCTGGACATGCTTGATTTTCATGCATTTTAAATGAATTATTTTGTGAAAGTCAGTAGAACTGACGGTTGTAGTAGGGTTACCAATAACCAACAGGCATTTTGCCGGGCATGTCCCGCTTTTAATTCATTTAAAATGCATGAAAAACAGGACATATTCGGCATATGCTGGACGGTTGTTGGTAACGCTAATCATAGACCAATGCAACATTTGTTTATTCCAATGCAACATGGATCTTATATATGTTGAAAGATTATGTTATGATAGCATTTATTATGATCTTTAAATTTATAAATAATAAAAAAATATATGGCAAGATTTTACTTTAATGCCTGCGGAAGATTATTATCAAATAAATGGGGAAAAACACCACACAAATGAAGAGAAAAATAATAAAATGAAATACATGAACTTAAAAGATTATGGCTATCGCATTCATAGAATTTATAGCACATTCTTCATTATTTCTTTGATTTTATCTCTCAATTGTGTCAGTAGATGGCAGTGAGGGAAACGACTGGGTCAAAGGCTTCCTGGGTGTTACAGTAAAATCTTGCCATAGATATTAAATGATGTTATATAATAACTATTATGTAGAAGTTTTAAGAATACAGATATCACTGGTAATTCGAGGGTTCTGCAAGTGCAAAAGGTTGAGAAACACTGGTTGAAAAAATATAGAATCTCCATCTAAGCATTTAGAATATTTGCATTTTAACTTTTAAATAAGGTATCAAAACAGATAACAATAAAATCTTCAATAAATGTTGAATTGACTGCTGTTGAACGCTTTAAAACTATTCTTGAAAACTTTTTTTTTCTCTATTACAGTAGCTAGAACTTATATGTGAAGAAGAAGAAAAAAAAATTAATCTTCTGGGTTCATATTTAATATTTTCTGAGATCTTGGTAAGCATTATTGAACAGGAACATATATTCAGAGAAACAAAATTCAACATTAGAATTCCATACCAAATGATCTTATAAAAGATTAAAACAACAAATGAATCTTATTCTATGAAGAGAAAAGGGGAGAGACCAACTTTACTTCAACAATGTAATGATAAACAGTGTTCTCCCCAGCAAATTTTATCAGGTGGGTGGTAAGCTAAAATAACCGGGCAGACAAAAATTAAAAACAAATAAAATAGTATGCAATATTGTGCATTTTTTCGTGTATTCAGCCGGGCGGTCGCCAAAATCAGCCGGGCAGCACGCACGTTAAAAAGAGCCTAGGGAGAACCCTGATAAACCTTGCACATAGATATGCTGCCTTTAGGATTTAAGGTTTGAAACACACTACCTGCATTTTATTTCCAATTCTTCCTCCTCCAGAAACAAAACTCATGTAGCAAACAAACCGAAGTTGTCTAATGCTTTTGCAAAAACAACTTACTCTCCTATCATGATTTAAAAGTTTTGGTTAAGTTTTCCAATTCTTTTAACATTGAGAACTAGCTTCTATTATGTTTCTTGTAACATTTCTCAGTATTTCATCACAATCTCACACAAGTGTTAAGAAAGGTTTTGTAAAGTTTAATAACATGTATTTGTTTGTTCATTCTTTGCTTGTTTGTCGGTTTGTTTGTTTATTTATTTAGCTTAATTTATATTACGGTATTAGCTTTTATGGAGATTTCATTATGTGGCATTGAAACAGAAAATAAACACTGTGATGATTAAAATAATTCCATAAAAGGTATAATGAATTTTGAGGGGGGCGGGGGGAATACAGTAATTACTCAATGAAGAAAAATTGAGAAATGCAATTAAATGGATACTTCTATACAGCTACAGATATAAAATGGTGATTACCAAGACTCTACTATGCTTATAAATTATGATTTATTCATAAACCGTATTAGAGTTTCATTTCTATTAATGTGTATATATCCATAACAATTAAGATTTTCATATTTATCACTCTATTCATTTTACACATTTCCCACACAAAATGAACACACATATAAACAAACAAATTTAGT
The DNA here is from genome assembly GCA_023313115.1 of Rhysida immarginata. Taxonomy (NCBI): domain Eukaryota; kingdom Metazoa; phylum Arthropoda; class Chilopoda; order Scolopendromorpha; family Scolopendridae; genus Rhysida; species Rhysida immarginata. The sequence goes on from JAHWFO010057280.1 coordinate 156,326, forward strand.
TGCAACTGATTAGTCGACGTCCTATTTAAAGTATCAAGCAATCCAAATTAAATTTCATATCTATATGAATATCTGGATGGAAAGGATAAATGCAAAGCAACAGCAAAGCAATTTATATTACTCACATATTTAACGTCTCTTTCTGGGAAGGCGAGAATGTTTTTGTAACTTAATTTAACAAATCTGTCTACGATAACCAATAAATGCCAAATAAATATTCAACCTTGGATAAACGAACGAATTAGACATGTAAGATACCTGAATTTTTTGTCCTATTCATTCTCGATTCTCGATTAATATGACTGTGAGGTATGTTCTCCTGTGTGCGACAGGATGGTTGGACAATAGAAACTTGGGCACATTGGCCATACAAATCGATCACCGCAAAGACATCTACAGAGAAAATACAACCAAGAATGGCCTTAAATTCTGGCCTATTTTGAAAAAAACAATTCAAAATCTACGATTCGCATAAAATAACAGTATACAAAACTTAATTTATTTTTTTTTCCTTATTGTCATTTATTTTTTCCTAATACAATGAAATTAATGTTATGAAAATGAAAATTAAAAATTAATCAAATTGCATTCTTGATATTCTTAATTTAAAAAATAAAATTCATGACTGTACATTAAAAAATAACAACACACTAAATAAACTATTTGCAAAAATGTGTGCTGCACATATTCCTGTTTGTATTTTCTCAAATGTCAAGTGTTGTATTAACTCAATATACAATGATCAAAATATAATGTTTAAAAATAGAAACTGAAACAAATGTACTCACCTCATTTTTAGCAACCACTTACGTCCCTATCTGTGCATTTGAATTATTATTTTTTTACTCAAAAATAAATTTAAGTAAAAAAAAAAAATCCAATTAATTAAGTAATAAATTAAAATGGAAATAAGGACTGTAATTCTAAAAATGAAACAAACTGGAAAAAAAGGGCCATCTGGAAAAAAAGGATTTTCTTTCCCTAGAATATACTTTTTATGCATTTTATCTAACTTACAAGGGAACCCTCCGAACTTGCATGCCACAGTTTAAAACCAAATTGAAAAATATTATTCATCTGAATAAACCGTTGATGCTTGCAAAATAAGAAATCACACTATTTTGTTTCTTTCAAAATAATCCGTGAAAACTAAAGATCTTCTCTTTGCATGCAGGTAGCCATATGAAGACTCGATTATTACACTCAAAGGTGAAGCAGCGTGTGTATTAATTCACCAGCTGGTTTTGTACTAAAGAATTTTTTATAGCTTCTCCGCATGTCACCTGCCATCCACTGAGTAAATAAACCAGCTGCTGAACTTCAGTTTTAACTGCGGAAATCTCATAAATGGTTCGTTATCCGAACCATGTTTATATGAACTTTTGTTTTCATTTGATTGTCGGGAATCACCACTAGAAGTTTGTTATAAATGCACCCTGTATATGTTTATATGTCTGTCCACGATGGATATGAAATGTCAGTTCAAATCTAGGCACAAACAACATATTTTCTTTTTCGTTTTTATATTTTTTAAAGTTTTTATTGTCACTTGATATCATATATGATATTTTTTTGCAAATTGAGTCTCAAGTTTGTTTGTTTTTTTTTTGTTTTTTTTTAATTTCCATTACCTCTAAACTTAAATATTCAAATTTCATCCATTATTAAAATAAAAATTCTGTAGGTCTCTCTCTCTTTGTATGTGACAACAACAAACTAACTCAAACATTATGTGGTTCAACCAAAGAGACTGAGTGGCTGTCAGATTGGATACAGTGCTCTTCGACTCCTATTTTATCTTTAATCAGGCGAAGTCAGTTACGTGTTGGAGCAGACAGCTTTACTTTGTTTCTAGTTTTAAATAAATAAAAAAAATATTCATGGATGCTTACCTCATCTTATAAATTATTTCTAGACAAATTATTGCAAGCAAAATTAAGGTTTTGTGCTTAATATCACAGTTGTAACTGCAGTTCATTGGCTACCACTGTAAACGATTTCTCCCTTCCCTCCATGCATGTTTTCTTTTACCTTCCATTCCAATTTGAACAAAGGTGCACCGCCACCACTCCCAATATATGCTTGCACGCAAACAAAGACTTCGGTTTTATTTTGTGGCACATATAAAAAAGAATAGTGTGATTTCTTATTTGCTAAGAACAATCAGTAGCTTTAGGTGTATAAAATATTTCAATTTGTTTTGAAACTGTGAGTTATAGGTTCGGATGGTTCTCTTGTTAGTAGTAGAATGATTTTCAATTTATGGGATGGGGGAATCATCTCCTAATATGAACAGGATTAAAGTGTAGTAGTCAAGAACACAAAAAATTGAAGAAAGTAAAGCATCTTCAGTCATTAAGACCTCATATGCACTATCAACTGGTTACCAGTAATCTTGAGACATAACTAGAATAGTTATCGTTTACCCATGCAGCTTTGGCAACTCGTCAGTTGCCAGAAGCCAAAAAAACGAGAGCAACGCATTCGGCGACTGGGAAATTGTGCAACCGCTCGGGTGGCTGATTTCTACTGACAACTTCGCACTGTGGGAGCAACCACTCCTTCCAGATTGTGTTCTTTGTTTATAACTTTGAAAAAAATAATCACAGCCAGCCCAAGGATGATGCGAACTTCTGATATCGACCACGCCTTGATTTTCCATGATGCAAATATTTATGAAAATAGGCCCGCAAGAACATTTTGCATTATGCACCAGGCCCTGAAATAGCATTTTCCATGAGGCCTTGCTTTTTCATTATCCCCTTTGTCTCATTTCATTTTAATTTGTTGTCATATTTCCACAAATCCTCAAAAAAATTTGGAATATGCCTTTATTTCCATGTGCTTATACTAAAGGGTATACCAATATCACTTTTTTTTTTATAATATACTATGCAACTATATCCTCCACGTCCATCTTGAGCGGTGGTCAACGATACTGAACGTCGACACGAATGCAAGACTGAACGAGAGCAATACGGTCCAATCGTATCCAATCGGTCTTCGGTTTCCTATTCAATGGTATTATTTCTGTTTGTTTGCAACCACTGCTGCTGGCAACTAGTCGACAGTGCTTAAGAGATCTGTATGTGAAGGTCATCCAAAAGGTTGAAAAATCGCAACACTTAAGAATTCACAAAGAGGTAGCAGCACTTCCATGGTTATATCATTTTTGGACGACTTTCATATTTCATTGATTTAACCTGAATTTGTATAGCTCTGTTTTCTCCGCAATTTCATCTGTCAAATTTTTGACCCAGCAAACAATGTTCACTATTATACAATGGTTCCCGTCCCTCTTCATAACTACTTTTAAAAATAATGCATAAACATACAGAGCTTGAAAAAGGGCCTTAAGCTGTGGATGTTAAATCCCTTGTAATTTTTTGTTCACATTAGATAATTATTCAAACATGCATTAAAAATTTTATGTTAAAAGAATCCCAGTAATTTCAGTAAGTTTACAAGCAGCAGTTTAACAAAGGCATTACCAACTTTCATGAGCCAATGGGATCTGCAGCTTGCCCAAATGTTCAAGAATGAAGTCAACTCAAAAATGAAAAATAAGTTTAATAATTAAACTCTTACTTGGAACTGTTGTGGCTAGGTTCTTTAGACTTAACATGATTGGCAAAACAGTTAATAGGAAAGCTTAAACCAACTTTACTATCCAATCATTCACAAACATAAGAAAAACCTATGTTTATCAATTATTAGATAATAAAGTTCTTATTAATAATATCAACATTAGCATTTCATTACTTGGAATACCGGTAAACATTTTTTAACAGTAAGTATGGTAACTAAGCATTTTGGCTACTTTTACCATGTAATTTATATGCTGGATTTCTTCTCGATTTTTTCTTGTAAGTGCAGTGCTCCCTTTATACAGGGTGACCCAAAAAAACGGGAATTTTTGAAATGCATAGTGGCAGCCTCGAGCAGGTGGCGGCACTGTGGGACAGTGACCTTGAACAAGTAAACACTTTGCCATTTCAGTAACCATGGGTCAGTGGAACCGGCAACAGCGTGCGTTAGCCATAAAAATGTTTTTAACTGTGTGATCTCAAGATTCGGTAACGTTCCCTGGCCCCCTAGATCGCCAGATTTGTCCATTTGTGATTTTTTTCTTGTGGGACTATCTCAAGAGTAAAGTGTACACGACTCGACCAAGAACTCTGGATGAGTTAAAACAGAGAATTCAGGATGAAATTCACAGTATCCCAGCTGAGATGTTGCAGGGGTCAGTGAGGAATCTCAACAGCAGATTTCAAGAATGCATTTGTACAGGAGGACGCCATAAAAAAATGATAAATTCCATTAATGTTTCGTAAATGGCAAGTATACAGGTTTCAATTACTATGAATAAAATGTTTTTCTTCCATCACTCTTGGTTTCATTGGATTGTTAAAAAGTTCCCATTTTTTTGGGTCACCCTGTATAACGGCACTCTACATAATGCCAAATTTATAATGGCAAGTCCGTATAATGAAGTTTTTTTCCGTAAAATAAAAACTGCAGGCTCATTCATGTATGCAGTTTTTATTTTTCAGAAAAAAACTTCGTTATATGGACTTGCCATTATAAATTTGGCATTATGTAACGTGCCATTATATAGAGGGAGCACTGTATACCTATAATCTTTTTTTAAAATTTTATAATTATGAAAACTAGAATGCGTGATGTAATCTCTTCTCTAATCCCTTGTCAGGAGCTGTTTACATTCCCAAAAAGTGTCATCATGGTTGGAATAACAGCAATTGGAGGAATAAACATCCATCATGCTGCAGCCACTCCATCAATTTTCATATACATAATTAGACTTCTAAAGTCACAATAATGACTGCTTATTTATTTAAAACAGGATTAAGGTGGAAAAAAGTGCAAAAAAACACTGTTTAAAACCAAATTCAAGTTTTACTTGATGTGGAACCAACGGATTCAGAATTAGCTGTTCTATAAGTTGTTATAAAGCTCCTATGGATGAGGTGTATTCAAATGAAACCCATTTGAATCAAGTACGTGTTGTAAAAAGAAGGCAGGGAACAGAAAACACAAGCAAACAGAAAGAGTAGCATTTAATGAACAGTATTGTACACACATTTCTCAAAGGAAGTCAACGGAATTCCCATTTGGCTTATATCCCACTGTTTGGGGAGACAGGAAATTCCATCCACAAAGAAGATGACTACCAAAACCAAGCAATCTGGAATACTGTCTTCAGGAATGATCCAAAGGTTTTGTGGATGCATTAACCAAGAAGAAATGGGAATTCTCGAATATCCTCCTTACAGTCTCCTTGTGACTTTCATCACTTAGGCCGTTGAAGAAATTCCTCACCGGGCAATGATTCGACACCAATAAGGAGATGCAGGAAGCAGTTACGGGCTGGTTCCAACAGCAACCCATATTTTTTTTCGCGGACGGAATTTCCCATCTTCCCAAACAGAGGAATGCGTGCCTAAATGCGGTGGGTGACTTTCTTTTGAGAAACGTGTACAACACTGTTCATTAAATACTACTCTTTCTATTTGCTTGTGTTACCTGTTCCCTGCCTTCTTACAACACCTACTTGACTCAAATGCGTTTCATTTGAACATGCCTCCGATGTGCAGTACATACAGTCATCTACTAGCAGAAATATATCCTTCATATGCCCGAATAAAGTAAGCACAAAATACAATTTTATCCACATCCTGAAAAAACAAATATCAGATACACGAGGTTTTCAAAATAAGCTGACGATTTGGTGTAAGTGAATCAATACTGTATAATATAATTCAGTTAGCACTTATTTACAGTAAATTCTTAATGTTATCATCCCAATTCTACTCATATCCTTGTTTTATGATTAGATTTCAGAGATAAACTGGGATCTAGTTTATATAGGTTTAAATGCAGCTTCAGAATACCTTTCATGCTAAATTAAAACCAAATCTACTTATAATGGTGGTTTCAAAATAAAAGTCAGTCCTAACTCTTCCTTGTCTTAACAGAAGAGCAGCTGCATTAACAATTCCTTATAATTATCCTATTTAGGGGTGAGAAAAGAAAAATCTTTTCTTTTCTTCCATCCCATCAATATGGTTACACTCCTATACCAGGTATAAATTATATGTTGGGTGCTGCTTGGAGGATCGTTTCCTAAGGACAAAGGAAGACGAAACAGTCCCTGGAAGTTTTTTAATAGAAAGTATTTAAGAAAAATGACTTGAAATGTGATCAAAAACCTCTGCTTGTGGATTAAAGGTTCCCCTTTTTTGGTTGAAATGTGATGTCAAGTTTTGTTTGCAACACATAGGCTAATAACTCTGCTTCTACACCAGCTATATCTACAAAAATTGGACGGCTTATGGGAGCATATAGACCATTAATCATTCCAATTTATGCGCATGTATGTCCATTAGTTTCAGAGATAAGTGATGAATACGGAAGTAATGGACGTACATGTGCATAAATTGGAACAATTAACAGGCTATGTACTCTTGTAACCTGTCCATTTTTAGTCGACTCAGCTGGCATAGAAGTAGAGTTATTAGCCCATGTGTTGTAAAAACAAATCTTGACGTCATCACATTTCAAAGTCCTTTTTCTAGAAATGTATGCAGTCTATTAATAAAACTTCCAAAACATTTTCATCTTATTTTGTCCTTAAGAAATGATCCTCCAATAGCATCAACATTTAATTTAAACCCTGTACATTAGACTCTTTTTCATTAGTTTGTTTGGGATTCCTCAATGATAGAAACATAATATTAAACTGCCGAAATTGTACTCAGTAAAAGTAAAGATTCAACCAATGACAGGATTAATCCATTATTATAATTGTAAATAATGATAAACTAATGTAATCATCCTAAATAAAAGACATCATAATTTTATTCCATGAATGTTAAATTAAAAAAACAATAAGGAAAAAGATTTTCTTCATCAATTAAAGTTAATAATTAGGTTGAAAATAGTAATTACTTTGATCAACTGAAATTTTCAAGCTATTTATTTTATTTACCGTATTTACTCGATTCTAAGGCGCCTTCAAATATAAGGCGCATGCTGATTTCTGAGACCATTTTTGAAAAAAAAAAATTATTCCTTGAATCTTAGGCACACCAAAAATCAAAATCAACATGTTTTAGTGCAATATTTACATATTTTTATTAAATAATATCAGCAAAATGACCTAAAAAAGTGCACCTTAGAATCGAGTAAATACGGTAAATACAACTAAATTCAGTAGGGGGAGATTATTTTATCAACCTAATTAGCAACTTAATTGTACACAATTACCTTCTTAGTTATTGAATTTTCTCCATTATGTTAAAAACTGATAAAGTGTACCAATTTTTAACAAATTGAGAAGAGAATTATATTTAATAAATGGAGAAGGAGAAAAAACATAAAAGCATATCTTACTAGGAGGGATATCAGTACAAGACACTCCTTGATCTTCACCATTTATGTAATAATGTAAAGTGCCATCAGCATGCCGTGACATTCCGATCCTTGAATTAACAGAAAGTGAATCTAAATCGCATTTATAGCCATTGCGAATGGTTGATCCATCTTGCATTACAGCCGAACCACTACAAAAGAAAATTTTAAAAATAATCTAAGTGCAACAAGCATTAAAATCCATGTGCAAAATTAATATTAAAACTAATAAACATTTTTTAATCTGCATCACACACAAAATTTGCATTCAAAGGTAAATCTGCTGCTAGTAATCAAGAAGTAAAGGAATTTGAGTTCTTCATATAAGCTGCTACTAAACACAAAAATATCCACGATAGAACAGTGGTTCTTAAAATACATACTCAAATCCTTCATATATGTTACACTTGGTTAGTGAAACTGCCCATTTCAAGAACTGAACAAAATTCTAACCTGACTTAACCTAATCTAACCAAGGCCACATTTAGAATCTGTCCTGTTTCTTGAAATGGGCAGCTGTTTAAGAATTCAGATTTGTGTATATATTTTTGTTTTTTTTCCTGTTTTAGGAGAAGCTAAATTATTATAGTCTCTTTCAATTTATATTATACAGAGAGGAATAAAGTCTTCCCTAACCCACCTTTATTTAAAAGGATATGGGTATTTTAGAAAAATAACTGCAGTTTGATGATATAACTTGATAGTGTATCTTCTAATAATCCTAAGGGTATTCTTCTTAAATAATCTCTACATCATGTTTTTTTTTCCCTAACATTTTTATTATGGAGATAGACTTGTAATTCCAAGTAGATAATTTTATCTGTTCATATCATGAAGAATAAAGAAAATTTTTTTTTAAATCGGCCCAGTAATTTAAAAGTTATGATATTTAACAATATACACCACCCCACTCCACTGCAATCTGCTTCAGTCTTTTCAATCAGTAGGTTCATGATAGTTGCTCCATAGGAAAGCTTCTTTCTCATCAATGGGCAGCTATTGTGAAGACGTGATTTGTTTTTTTTGGAAAATTGAGGTTCGATTTTAAACATTTTATTTTGCGTTCAATCAAGAAATGGACAATACAAATAACAAATAAAAAGCTAAGAATAGTTTTCCGCTATACAAGTTACATCCTCACATTACCTGCCCATCGATGAGAGAGAAGCTTGAACCTATTGAGGGAAAATGGTGAAGCAGATTGGGGTGGATGTATTGTTAAATATTGCAGCTCCTTAACTACTGGGCAAATTTCAAAAAAATCTTTCTTTATTCTTCATGAAATGAATAGAGCTAAAATTGCCTTATTGGGATTATGGGTCTATCCATAATAAAAACGTTAGATGTCAATAAAACACGTAGGGATTATTTAAGAAGAATGCCCTTAGGATCATTAGAACGTACACAATCAACTTATATCATCAAATTGCAGTTATACTTCTAAAATACCCAAACCCTTCATGTAAAGTGGGGAGGGAGACTTTTGTTTCACTCTGTATATGGATGTGCATTTCTGAAAAATGAAATTGTCCTCTTAGAAAATAAATTTTAGGATGTATAATTAACACAAATTTTCTACTAATATGCAAACAATGTGGAGTTTTTGTTTGTTTAGATGCTCTATCAACATTTTTCTCTTAAGGAGGAACATTATCAGGAGAGGAACTCAAATGTAAACGGTGCTTGTTTCGCTAGAATGCTGCATGGCAAACTAAGGCATGCAATTCAAAGATAACAACTGAGGGTCATTGCCAAAAGGTGTAGTGCAGTGTAGTATTTGAGTATAATAATGCTCATTTTCATATTGCTGCCCACACTGTTGAAAACCTCCAGAAACTCTATTAGAGGTGTTTGAGCATCCTCCATATAATCCTGATCTTGCCCCTTCAGATTATCACCTGTTTGTTCCACTCAAAATTGTATTAAGAGACAACCATTTTGCTGCAAACCAAGAACTGCTTGTGTAGCTAGCTCATTTCTGAAGTGAAGGCATACAGAAAATTTGTGCTATGAAAAACAAGAGAACTCTTTGGGAAAAAACATATTCTTGTAAGTTTTCTATTGTTATTCTAATAAATTTTAGATATATAGCCGAACTTCGATATCTCGAATTTCACTGGAACAGAAAAAAAATTTGAGATATAGAGGGTTTACTTTTAAATCAAGATTTTTAGGTTATTAAAGGTACTGTAAGAATACAGAGAACAATGGGAGATAAAATGGCACGTGTACAAAGGAATACGCCACATACAAGTTGAGCCATCAGCATCAGAATTGCACAAATTGTGCATGCTCAAACATTTCATACGCAACCGAGACTTAACAAGATCAAAAGAGAATTTTGTGACATGAGAATAGTCTAACTTTAACAGAAGTGACATCAAATTTTTTGTTTTCCTATGAAAAATTTCTCAAACAAAATATCTTTACTCTCTAATGTTTTTAAATGCCTTGCATTTCGCTGGCACACGAAGTCAAAATTCGACATAGCGAGGTTTTCTGAGAAATTGGTTTGAGATAACAAGGGAAAATTGCATTGAATTAATAGCGAAAATGTAGTGAAATAAAATTTTTTTGAGATATTGAGGTTCAGCTGTACATTGTGGATAATTATTAACTAACCCTCCCTATTAATATAGGTATTTCAAAAACGCATACAACTTCCAAGTTATTAAAATCCATAATTTTTAATAATTTTATACCAAAACTTTTTTTTTTCTTTTTGTAAGTAAAATTCTGTTGGAAGATTAAAAATATGCTTTAATTCTATCATTTCTTGATAACAAAACACAAATTATCCTTTAGAATTATTTACAAACATAAAATATTATTTCATCATGTTAATATTTATATTATTCACTTCGATAAAGGTTAGGGAACAAAATAAATAAATAAAAATAAAACAGCTTAAGAGCCTACCTCAACATCCATGTATCATAATCAATATCAGTCATTGTATTAGGAAATTCCAAATCTTCTGGGCGTATGGCTGTAACTCCTAAATTAAGAAATATTTATAGTTAGATATGAAAGTTATTTTATGTTATTTTATTTTAATAAAGTGAGATGACAATCTCTGTGTTCACAGATTTTTTTTTTTAACAGGCAGAAAGCTAAATAAATTTTATGCGCTAGTAGAATTATGTGAAGCAAAAGAAATAAAACACTAAAATGAATGAACACACATAAGAGAACATTAACTTTTGTGATTCTGAGACCCATTCTATTCAAAATAACGTGTAAAACAAAACAAACGTAGCATGCAAGAGTTAAGCAAACAGTAAATGAATAACAATTTAATTTTTTTCTTCAATAACAAATGATCTATTGTGCTTTCGCGGGAGGAAAAACAAACTAACAAATTAAATTATTTAATAAATAAAAATAAAAAAATACAGCAAATTATAAAATAAAAAATAAACAACAAACGCAGAGAGCAAGCTGCACTAGATTGTGGTCATAATCCACATACCAGCTTCTAAGGATCCAGACCAACGGTCAACTATTTTTTCAATAACAACCTCGAATATTTCATCATCACGTAGAGGACGATTACTTATAACAATGGAATCGTTGAATTCCCCATAGGCATTAGGGCGTGAAGCAGTTAGGCCACAATTGCTAATGCGAGCATTATGGCCATGAAGGTGATGAAATCGTAGATCGCTTGCAGCAAAGTTTGTTGCATTGCTGAGTGAGGAATACGAGCGATCTATGTTTTGAAAGAATCGTTACCGAACAATGCTTTAGGATTTAAAACCCAACATGCAGATTTATTAAATTAGTGTGTTAATTATATTAAAATATGGAAATCATAAACATCAGAGAACCTGCGCTGAGCAGATACCATACAGCCAATCTTGAAAGTTATCTGATCAAATTATATTTTTGTTCTAACATGCTTTCCAAATGTTAATTTTTTTTAATTTTTTTTTTTTTTTTTTTTGCAAGCCAAAGCGTTTCATTATTATGCTAAAATAAGAATGTTGTTATATTTTATGTCAAATTTTACTCAGATTGTTATTTAAAGAAATGAAAAAAAATAAAAAAAATAAGGACAAAACAAAAGAAATTTGTTAAATTTGATGTATATCCTTTGTGTATATCCTCGACAAAGCCAGAAATAAAAGGCTAAACCAGTCAAATTGTGTGTGTTCTCTTTCCAGCTGTGTGCTGCAAGGCCTCCATCAATTTCATCAAGAAGAACAGTACAGAGAACACTCCATTTCATAAATTTGTTAAAATTATGTTTTTCTAAATGTCTCTCCACAAAAAGGGATTCACATGTCAAAGAAAATGATCTGTTCAATTGCACCAGATATTTCTCTTAAACAGAGGACCTCTTCATACTGTATTCCTTCGTGCAAATAAATTGAAACAAGCAATGAATTTATTAATTTATTGTATAAAACTCACATATACTGGTACAAAACTCACATATATGTACATTAGTATAGATATGATCTTCTCTGTTTTTGAGCAGCATTTGAATACGGTTGGCATGAGTCTATTAGTTTCGAATGGACACTGTTGATTTTAGGATCCCTATACCACGCCTGAATGAGCTTCTCCATAGTTGTACAGTCCATAGCACAGGGACAGTTTTTGCGTATAGCTCTCAAATTTTCAATGGGATTTACATCCAGAGAATTCCCTGGCCAATCATGTACAGTAGGCCTCCCGTATCTGCTGGGGTTTGGTTCTAGCGTTTCCCGTGGATATCGAAACCGTGGATAGTAGCAAACCACTTGTAAGCTTCAGATTTTTGCACATACAATATTGAATATAGCAAAATATTTAAACAACATCAAAGAAATGTTATCTTATACGGTACATTACATGAACATAATTTATCTTAAATTATCAATGAAACAATTACGTTGAAACGAAAGCATGAAAGTGGAATTTATGTGCAGTATGTGAACTCCCAACGATGTTTGATATGCCCAAATCAACTGTTTCTACCAATTATAAAAAATAATTTGTTACATGTACTATATTTAAGGTCTACTGTATTTAGTAAAATAAATATTATAATTTGATATTGTTGTATCCTGGAACTAAAAATTCCTTTGGACTTGAATGATTTGGAATTTGATTGCAGTCTCGGAAGGATTATTTTCGAATTGTGAGGTACCACTGTATTGTACTGTACAGAAAACAAACCCCTTGCACCCCCTCCCCAATACAGGGGGTTTACTGTACCTGTATTTGCTGCTCTGTCATGAATTTCTTCGCCACTTTCAATGTGTGGCAGGAGGCTAAGTGAAATGATGCTCTTACATCTACATTGTTGTGTTTCATTCGTAAGCAGTAAATGTCAAAATAAAATGTCTCCGAAAACATGCTTTGTTTCAATTAATTTGCACAAGGGTGTATGTGCTCATCTAATGAAACTGCTTTGGCCAAAGGGATAAATAAAGAAGAGATTAATGACCAGATGAATAAGGCAACTTAATTTTATAAATAATAATAATAATAATAATAATAATAATAATAATAATAATAATAA
>JAHWFO010057280.1:169278-214670 GCA_023313115.1 Rhysida immarginata
AATAATAATAATAATAATAATAATAATAATAATAATAATAATAATAATCTAAACAATCCGCAGGTTGTCCCCCAACAGGCCGAAGTCCAACACGGGGTTTTCTTTTTATAATAAAGGACAATCACAAACATCCATGCCCCAAGCGGAATTTGAACCCGCGACTTGCTGGTTGCGAAAGCGATAAGATCTGCACCTCAGCGCTCTCGTCCAACAAGCCGGCGAGCAAATACTATTAATCTACTTTTTTTTAAATGGATACATGTATTATAAACTGTACTGCCTAAATGAATTAATAAATAGACATTTCTAGTAATAGCTGCTGATTAAGCTTTTTTCCCCACAGACTACCATTTCCACTACATATTTACCTTTTTTAGCAGCTCCAGGTATCACTCCAAATTTGTATGTTAAGCTTTCAGATAAGATCAATTTTAATTTGAGCAATGCAAGCGAAATTTCACCATGTAATGCATGTTAAATACGTAATTTAACATAAGAAATAAAATAATTTGATATATTTTTTTTAATTTTGCCATGGTATTACTCATCGCAGCATCCCATTATTTGTTAAAAGTATGGAAAAAAGGAAAAGAAAAGCTTCTGCTTCTAAAGTACCTAAGTGATCAATAAGAGTAGCCTGCGCAGCTTGACCAAATAAATCCACTACACCATATACTTTTTCAGGAACATTTGATGCTGCTGGTCCCTGATCAATTCCATTAACGTAGAAATGTAAGGTCCCATTATCTTTCCTAATTACACCTACTCTATCTCCAATCTGAAAAAAGTAAAGGAAAAAAAAAAGAAATTTATTTTTTTTTAATCTTGGTACCGTATGTTTTGGAAGTAAGGCTGCAGTGACTGATAGGTCAACCTCCCTCCCCCCCACACACATACACACACCATCAGTAATCTAAAATCAGTTCTCTTATATGCTTCAATAAAAGTAAAATGCATTTCAGTGGGGAAAAATTTTAATTTCATATATTTATTATATTTCTGCGTGTATTTTATAAAGTAATATTTTAATGATTATATTTTGAAAGTTTTTTGTAAATTTAAATAAATTAAATATACAAACATGCAATAAAATTACTGGCAACTTTCAAACTCTGAAGTTTCAGAATCAGCCCAGGCTTTCATCATGACTGCACTTCCGCCCAGCTTTCATCTTGGGTACACTTCCGCCCATGCTGTTGTCGATCGCCCACCTTCTCACCGAGTTAAAACCCAGATTAAGAACTCCTTTTCCAAATTTGGCCAGAACACAGCTCTGTATTTTTTTTGATTGCTTACATTTTGGCTGAATAGCGATGTCACTCACATCTTTCTTCCAGCACCGATAAAATGGCGAATTTGAAAAATACTCTTAGTAGGATGTGAATTCATCAATTATAAATCAAGGAATAATTTTTAACTTATGATTGCTATAAACTGATTGGGAATTCATATCATGAATCAACCTATAAAACGCCACCCTTCTTACATGGAACACATGATCGATACTTAAGCAATGAGAAAGCAAAAACTGAAAAGAAACGATATGAAATAGGCCTAAAATCATGGATAGAAGAAATATATATATATTTTTTAAACTTTTGGAAAAATCTCTTGTTAGTTATGTCACAGCAACTGATAGGCTGCACACACAAAAATTTTCACTATTTTAATAGAGAAGTTGCAGCCATAATAGAGAAAAATATGGTAGTATAAAATTGTTTTGAGATGATGAAATGGCTGATCTTTTATCAGGGGATATTAAACAAGATAATATTAGTTTAAGAATGTTGTTGCACATATCGTGTTGCAAAAAGAAATTAAATGATTTAATAAATTTAATTACAGTAGATCCAGAACTGAATTAAGTGGTTCCTTGATCATGTTAGAAAATTTATGATGGCCCCTATGGGGTACAAGTTCAAACCACCATTATATATTTTTGTATACCATCTAAAAATGGCAGTCATGTTTGCGTATGGCCATGGGCATTTTTTGCTTTTGTAAAGGCTATGCAAATTATAAAATCTCAACTCTATGGTGCCCGGCATGAAAGAAAAAGGAAAGTGGTGCATGTGTAAATGCAAAAAACTCATTCAACCAATCAGAAACGGACTGGAAACGGGGTATTATTAATTACTGGCGTCAGTAATAAGTAATGCTCCAATTCCTGTCAGTTTCTGATTGGTAGAACGAGTTTTTTTTTAATTACACATATGCCAGTTTCCTTTTTTCTTTCGTGCCGGGCACTATAAGTAAAGATAGACACATGGTAAGAAGAACCATCATTTTACACACCTTTCGGCCTTGGTCAACCTAGATGATGAAATGATAAATTTTTAAACAGTAATCATTAATTTTATCTAAGGATATTCACATTATTGTCAAAAAAGTAAAGTCAAAAAACAGCAAACCAATACATGTATTTTGTAATCTAATTTTAACCTTCTGGTTAAACTGACTTTGGACCTACATGTTCAGAATTTCATTTTCTCTTCTTTTCTAAGTTCCATAAGAATGTCTTCTTATTGCTGAATAGCTAATGACATAATCATGGAAAAAATAAAAAAAATTAATGGTGGTTTTGGAATCGTACCCATTAGGGAATCATCACAGAAAATAAAATGAAAGTTTTCTAAAATAATGAAGCAACTAGTCTTATACGGATTGTTCCAATATTCAAATATATGAATGGGTTGCACATTAAAAAATAAAAATATTCTTAAAATTAATGGAGGTCTTGCCTTAAAGAAACCATTATGGAGTTTCAGCATTTGTTCCTACCTTTGGCAGGATACAAAAGTGTAAAACTGCAGAATGTTTGTCAGAACATTGCTGCAAGAACATTAAATGATAAACAACAGGGGAGAGTGGATACTGGTTGTTTGAATGATTGACAAGATGGGCCAGGATCTAAACCTTATCAACAAAGTGATTAAAGGGATGACATGGTCTTTTCTCTATGACTCCCAATCCAAACGTCAGTCATCCAATGGAAATCAACTTGCCTCACCACAACAAAAAAAATTCATTAATAGACAGATTAAAAGGAAGACTTTCAATATTGAGGGATTAGTATATTTTGAAATCAAAATGTCAATACCAAATTGTATGTTGCTATTCTTTATCGTCCTTATGATGCAGTGCGACAAAAATGACCTCATTTGTGGCAAAGGAAAAATCTGACTCTACGACATGATAATGCCCCAATACATGTATACCATTTTCTTGAAAATGAATTACATAACAAAGCTCGCCATACTTATCCTTCCTTAACCTTTATATCCACTGAATCTTGCTCTAGAAGATTTCTTACCGGTTTCCATATCTCAAAAAAGTTAGTGAAATGCAAATTTGCCTTTACAAAATGCACTGATAGGAGGTAATCAAAAATGACATGCAGGACTGTTTTAAGAAGTGGTACAAACATTAGCTTAATTGTGTGGCTCTCCAAGATGCTTCCTTTTAAGGTGGTTTGTAATGCTTCCATTTCATGAATGATAAAATTCCCATAAAGGTTCTATTTACTTTTGTTTCTACTTGTATAAAAGATCGCGAAACCTTGAAAGAATTTTTCACATACATTTACTACGGCTTCTTTTATGCATAAAATATAAGTAATGACAATGAGAAAGCATGTGCGCTCGTATTCACACTTCAAGCAAACAACAATTAATGTAAATAAGGAGAAATAAGAAAAACTTTATAATTTTGCACTTGTAATGTAACTTCTAACTAAAACCAAATACAAAATATCAAGTAAGCAAAAGTAAATATTTAATCAATACTGTTGATACATCCTAATTGATTAAGTAACTAGTGTTTAGAAACCATGTGAAGCAAGTTTCTTGGATTATTCAGGATACTGAAAATCTGTTATCAGTAGAGGCTTTTTTTGAAAAGATATATTCCAAGATAAATTCTCCTAATAGAAATTTTCGAAATGAAATAATGTTTCACAGCAATATGCTTGGTCCTTTTGCAATTCTGGATTCTTTATCAGCCTGACCATCAATAAAAATTTCTGGAAAATGCTGAAAAAGTTTTCAATTGTATGATTTCTTTCATAGATTAGACCGCAGTGAGGTATTCAGCTTCTATGTGGTGAATATACGAGGTATACTAGATAAGTAATGAAACTGGCAACACTGTGAGCGAACCGACAATGTTACTACCTCCTCTTTAACACGACAGTGAAAATAACCCGTAAAGTAGAATCTGTAGTAGTTTGAACTTGTTCCAGTTGCTATGCAATTGCTGAGAGCCTTTGAAGTAAAGTAATGTTTGTGAGGTATGTTACGAAAATGGTCCAGAAAAATTTTGAGCACTGTTGTGAAATCAAACTTGTGTAAAGGTTGAGAATCAAAACTTGTGTAAAACTTGGAGAATCAACAAGTTTTTACGTGGCACAAGGCATTTCTAAAGGGTTGAGAAATGGGAAGACGAACCTCACACAAGAAGAACTTCAATCACAAAAACAAACGTCAATCTTCTGACTTGTGCTGTTAGACTATTGATTGATGTTGGTATCAAGTTAAATTTGAACCGGCCATCAGATTTTAACACTGAACCAAGCATGGCACCACTTGGATACTGTACCACGACAACGCCCCATGTCATTCGGCATTATCTCCATCATTAATTTTTTGGCGAACAATAGCATTCCTATGGTTCCCCAGTACCCCTATTCACCGGGTCTCAGTCCGTATGACTTCTTTTTATTTCCAGGGCACCATTTTGGTAGTTTGAACTTCATAAAATGAGCGTAACCAATCAACTGAAAGGCATTCCAGCAGAACCTTCCAGGACTGCTACAAACAATGGAAAAACCACCTCTGTTGGCATGTTGCTATCCAAGGAAACTACTTACCTTAATGTGTAAAAAAATAAAATTAATGTTTATAAATAAAAAACGATCTCGTTACTTTTCTAGTGCACTTTGTATAGTTCATATATACCTTACAATGTGTCGCATTCACTGTGATTCATAATGTAATAAAATAAATAAGCTGAAATCAGAACCTCAGAGTTCTTTTTTATATAAATATTAAATGAGTTTTTCAGAAAAAAAAAATTATTGAAATAAAATAAAGAAAATTAATGATAATTAAAGTTTACATACACGTACGCACCAAAAATGATACAACCAAATTTACAATAAAATTTAGGCTTGAAAGAAGGAAGAACTCTTGTCCTTTTTCTAAAATTTAGGCTTACATGAATTTCTAGATTTAAACAAATTCGCTTTATATTTGTTGATAAAGGGTAAAAAATGAAAATAAATTACATTTTTTATTTTTCTATTCATTTCAAATTAGTTCACAAGTGGATACATGCACAAATTCTCATTATAATGATGGAAAACGCTTGTTTCTCATTATTAGTTATGTTATTAATAAAAAAAAAAATCCAAATTTCATTACTTTAAGTTCGTCTAAACTTTGACCATATTCATAGATGACAGTTGTTCCATTGTGCATGATCCCATTGCCAGTCATCATCCATGTCCCAGAACGGATATTGGTCATTGTTGATGGGAAGTCCAATTCTAAAGGCGAATGGGTGGTGACCCCAATTTCAATGGATCCAGCCCACTTATAAACAATTTTATTTAACACAACTTCAAAAAGCTCATTCGTATGTAGAGGGCGATTAGTTAAGACAACTGCGTTATTGAAATCGTCTACTGCGCTAAATTTAGGAGAGGAAAAAGAAAAGTAAGTTCCCATGCAAATTATTTTAGGAAGTATTAAACAAATGAATAAAAATTAATGCATGCAAATTTTTAAAAAAATGAGTAAAAAAAAAGTAAGAGTAGGTTCCTATGTAGCACATTAATTTTAAAAAATTTAAAACGCACTACATGTATATAAAATTAATATGTATATTAATAAAAAAATTTAAAATAACAGTTAATAAAATCTAGTAATAAATGGCTCAGTCACTAGCTTTAAGTCAGTGAATTTATCCCATAGTTATAAACTCCCTCATTATTAAGACATCCTAAATATACCTACTTAAAAACGACCAGTGACCGTACATGACACACAGTTAAAGAATGTTCAATTTATTTAATGGAATCATCTTTTAAGATAAAGATTTTCAAAATATCATCCTTTTATAGAAAAATTCTAAGTATTTTTTTGCGACCGTTAAAGGTTCTCTATGGGCTTCTTCACTGAACGATATATATCACTGCTATATTCTAATTCTGCCCAAACATGATACGGCAAGTCTGAGTTGATGGTAGAATGGCAGTGTAATGTAATGGCCTTGATGATACTTTGTGTAAACTTAAATTATTTTTCAACTGTTTAAACCAACTCGCTAGAGTAAAAACAGTACAAATGGCTTTAATGAAGTTTAATTAATTTTTTTTTTAATATCTTACTTTGGTCTATATGCTGTCCGGCCATTAAATATGACTGTTACATGACTTCCACAGCGAGGATGAAATAGTAAACGATCAATCTCTTCATCCAATTTATCGTCTTCATTATGAAAAAAATATATGAAAAACATTAGAATGCATACATAAACTAAACAACAACTTTATAATAGGTAATGATATACAAGTACTATCTTAATTTTAAAAACCCATTAATTTTTTTGGCTGTTTGTCTTTATGATCTGTTAGTGTAATATTTAATGTCTCTTCATGGTGAAGTCCATTTTGTTTATTGCATGATTTTCATCCAGTAAGTAAATTGCAAATGGAAATATTTTTATCATTAACCTTTTGAGTGCACAGAGCAATGACCTGAAACTATAAAATTGAAGCACACAATGTGTCACAGAAAGGGACTATGTTATGTGGAACTCCATGTGGCCTTAATGGATGGATTCACAAATGTTACATTTACAGAGAGAAGCAGTAAGGAACATTAACCTGGATGGCAAAGGCAAAGGACACTACCATCCCGTTGTCTTAAGACCAAAATACTATTTTAGAATCTAGTTATTCACCAGCTTCTTGGGACATTTTATACAAAGACAGCTTTTATGTTTAATACAATGTAATTCATATGTTCAGGTAAATCATATTAAAACATCAACAAAAATACAGTTTTGTGTGTTTATTCAAATTCTTATCTGAGCATTCAAATAGTTAGGCATGGCAGATAAAGAATCTTCATATCATAAATCTGTATATTAAACTATAGTAAATAAATGCTTTATTTATATTGAAATGCCAAAAGTCATCAGATTGCAGTCTGTAAATTTAACGATAGGTAGCACAACCAAACTGTGATGTCATGGAAATTTCCAGACTTGTATGAGGTACGATGGTTGGTTGGTTTATTAGAAATTTTGGCGTCGACTACTAAGGTCATTTTGTGCCTTTTTACACAAGTTATATCTGTATGCAGCCCGGGACAAACACAAACATCCATGCCCACGGTGGGAATATGAGGTATGAACAGACATCTACTGAGTTAATTTAAGGCAATGGTTTCACTGCTATGGCATCTCAAAAAGTTCAGATAGGTCAAATTAGTACGAGCCCAATGGATGGGACATAGCTTTCTTGAAATTATGCAGGATTTCACCTTCCTTGAACTACAGTTATCAAGCCAATAATAGATTTTACCAGTATCAGGTCAATCAAGAAATTTTACATACCGGTAAGTTATAAACTGTTGAAGATCTCAAAAAATATTTTGGAAGTATAAATCTAAACACATATTGATTACTGAATTTAGGCATGAAACTCTTTCAAATGTAATGTACTTTTTGTAATGTTGTATCTATTGTATATTCGATTTTGTGTAGCTTTTATATTCTGATCCTATGACAATTCTAAATCTTAATGCATTTAATCCTAATGACGCATACAACTGGATATAAAGTGAATTTGCTTACAACATAAACTTGGTTATAATGTTAATTTCTTTTCGGTATTGATAATCACATTATAACAGAGTTCGGCTATATATTAATCTGATTTCAATGTATGGGGCTCGACAAACTATTTTTGTAGTTGTAGACAGCTGGTTACAAGGTTTCAAATTCTATTACATGAATAATGTATTACAAACTGGTGTTACCTCAAGTAAAAACAAATTTCAAATTTAACTATAGCACTTACTTTTCAGTGAGGCTTATGTACATGGCAAGTGCCTGGTGTGTTTTTATAACACTTTTGTATTGCTGGTTTTAATTCTCCAAATTAAACGATCAGTAAGCTCTGTCAAATGGCTACATATGTAAGAGCCAAATGGCTACTGCAAAATACATTTGGAATATTTAGTAGCATTTGTCTACCAGGCTACCGATTATGTGTCGAGCCCCGAATTTAATCTTTTAAGCATTACTTGTAATAAAAGCAAGACAATTTTATAAAAGAGCATTTACTCTGTAATAATTGATTGAATTTTGCAAAAACCAGTTAAGGACTACACAAAAACAAAAGGACTTGAAGTTAGTTACAGGATTTCTGAGACAAACATGTACATTGAAGAGAATCACATAAATTTCTATATATAGAATGTTTATAAATGAAGTATGATTCTAAGTAGAATTTTATAATTTTCAATAGAATAGATCTTGCAAGTTTAACAGAAATTGGAGATCTGAAGGTACCTAAGTAAATGACTCTTATGCAGTTTCAACAATCTAAAAAAAAAAAAAAAATACTGCCATAAACCCTGAAGTAGTATGCAAGTACAAGGGTTGTTTCGAAAATAAAAATAAATTTCATCATTTTTTTTTTCCATACAGAAACTTTATTGCCAAAAAATAAAAATATACAGCATGGCATACCTTGCACTATTTTTCGACATAGTCGCCACTGACATTGAGACATTTGTCGTAGCATGCAATCATTTTGAAGAAAGAGTAGCAGCAGACAGGCATGCCAGAGGCTATTCAAGTACAAATCACGATGGCAGACAGATGTATACTGACAACGTGTTTGCATCCCAGTTCACCAGTGAGGAAAAAAATTCAAAGTGTCACCCTCTGCAGGAAAGATCATGGCAACAGTGTTCTTGGACGCGAAAGGTGTGATTCTCGTTGATTTCCTCCTTCAAGGGACCATTAATGCGGCACGCTACTGTGACATCCTCACCAAACTCAGGTCCGCCATTCGATGAAAGAGACCAGGGCTCTTGAGCAAAATCACATGCAGCAAGGCTCATACAAGATCAGATAGCCTCGGGCACACTTGCCTGCTGCTACTCTTTCTTCAAACTGATTGCACGCTACGACAATCATTTCTTTCTTCAAACTACGGTGGCAACTATGTCGAAAAATAGTGCAAGGTGTATAGTTCATGATGCCATGGTGTATTTATTTTTAGCAATAAAGTTTTCGTGTGAAAAAAAATGACGAAACTTACTTTCGGAACAACCCTCGTATAATAATAAAGTCCCCTCACCCCTGTCATTGCAGATGGTGACATAGGCAATCGAGCATGTCATATGATTTCTCATTCAAAATGACATTGGCAGCAGAAAGGGATTTTGTGTTCTTGAATTTAGCAAAACAGAATTTGTTACTGTTGTGCAACAGCATTTTCGATCATAGTTCGGATGAACATTGCCAGGCGGAAACAACTAGTATAAGAAATTTAAACAACGATCTATTTATGCAAAGGTATAAGTTCAAACTGGTTCCTAGATGATTCATGCTAACTTTTAAAAAGTCCAAGAAAATAAATAAGATGAGCAAGTCACAACATGATATAGCCCCGCAGCCATTAAATTCTGTAAAAGATTCCACGACCCCACTATTTAGTAAATTCTGTAAAAGCAGTTAAAACTGAATTTGCAAATAAAACAAAATAGCCAGAAACTGTGGACACCAATATACAATATCGGAATAAAAGAAAACACAAATCCACAAAAATCTTTTAATGACTCAGATGTACATTTCGGAATTCATAATTCCTTCATCAGAGAATTTGCATAAGACGCAGTTATTGCAAACTATAACAAACTTGAAGACTACACCTATAAATGCAATAAATGTAACAAAATATCATAACCTATTCTTATTTTATAAAATCTAAATCCGTATATTCCTTTTGTAATCAAGCTGCATTATCAAAAAGGCACATTTATGTGAAAAAATATACAGATAACCATTTTTCTGTAGCTTTTACTACTTTTTTATCAAATGTACTTCAGTTAAAAACTCACCGTGTCCTCCAGAAGCTCCTTCAATTCCATCTAATGGATTATTATTATTATGGGTAGTATTGTTTTGTCTGAAACTGGTCTCCTGGTCACTACTATCATCATTCCCTACAATAGTAACTTTTACAGTCATTCCATACAAGTCAACCACCCCAAATACAACTTGAGGCACTTGTACAGCTGCTACTCCTTGATCCATACTATTTATATAATAATGTAGAGTTCCATTGGATTTTCTCATTAATCCAATTTTATCACCTTCCTGGAAGAAAGTGTAATTAAATCAGTCCAATTAAATTGGCTTACATGTCATTTTTATTCTATTTAAAGTCATGCATAATTGTTTTGAAAAAAAAAGAGAATTAAGATTTTAAATAAAAGGATATTTGGTTACAATGGTAGTTAATTGTAGCACATACACAAACATACATGCACACACACATCCTGAAATTATCTATACAGGGTGTAGAGGAAATTCCCAAATAACAGAATAACTAAAGAACAAAAGATGCTATATAGAATCATAAAAGTCAGGTCCATATATAAGAAGGGGCCTGGCAATGAATTTATCTAAGACTTTTCTTTATATTTTTTTCTGAACATACAATAAAATAGTTAGGGCCAAAATTAAACTTTATCTCGGGACAGTCGGCAGGTAACCTATCACTGCCCAAGGCTTGAGCGGCTACTGGGTGCGTCGGCAGGTGGTGGATAGCCGAGTATCCTGAGCTGCTTACTTAGGACATCCCCGAATACTAAATAAGGGGACGCAGACCAACTCCCGAACCCAAAGTGTTATGCGACCCGTGCTGAAGGGTGGATGGCACTTCGGTTATAGTGTCTCTAACGGAGCCTCCTGTCTACCTGGCGACACTCAGGAGTATGTAGCCTTGTCCCGGCATGCAGGCACTCCCGGGACGGACCGTCTATCCTGCATTTATTACTCCAGTTTATGGATTGTAATAAAAACCCCCCCTCACCTGGAGACCCTGCGGGGAAACAGGATTCTACAGGTGATACTGCGGAGGTTGTAATGACTTCAGTTGTGTCACCTGGCTTTGACAAATTTGCCACTCCCAAACCTGAGGCGCCACCTGCTGTAGAGCGGGAGACCTCGGGTGAGGGTAGCGGCGAATTTTTATCTAAACCACTTTCTAGAGCGGCTAAACGCCGTTTATCTAGGAAGAAAAAGTTGGAGGGCACTAAGGCAGCAATGCCTAAGGCCGGCCCTCTGTCACCTGTTAGGGAGGTGCATACCCCGACCAAAAGACCCAGGTCTAAGGGTAACACTCCTTCATCAGATGTCAAGAAGCCTCACAAAAAACCCAAACCTGGGAATTTCAGTGAAGCTCTCACTACGACGAAAATGGCAGTAGTTCTGGAAGGCTATCCAGACAAGCAGCTCAGCGAGCAGCAGTTGGAGGCCTTCCAAGAGCTGCTGATGAACCATATGGGGGACATGCTCTCTGGCACTGGACCCCAATTCAAATACTGTCGTCTGGAGGCCGGAGCTATTATTTTACTCTGCGCCGACCAGAACACAGTTGATTGGCTGACCTCTACAGTCAACCGTATTAACCCCTGGGATGGACAGGTTCTCTTGGTTGGTGAGGCGAAGACAATCGTCAAAACCACCAAGATTATCTTGAAACTCCCAGCGATTTTCAAGAAGTATTCTGGTATGGATATCCTGAAAAGGATAGACATTCAGAATAAGGATATTTCATCCACGCATTGGAATATCCTTAACCTCAAACAAGAGGATCAAAGCGCAACTATGGTGCTATCCATCCCAGAACTGGATGCGAAGATTTTGAGTAACAGAAAATGGCTTTTGTACATTGGACTGTCTCAAATCCAAGCAAAAGTTCTAGGGAAACCCCCTGACAAGACATCATCTAATGCTGAAGTGCCTGCAGGCAAATCTTCAGCATAAGAAATTGGCTGCTGCCAACCTCAGCAATACCTTCTTAGCTGAGGACATTCAGATCGCTCTGATTCAGGAGCCCTGGATTCATAAGGGCGGAATCAGAGGTCTATCCAACTGTGGAGGTAAATTAATTTATGATTTTAATTGCTCTTCTCCCCGTGCTTGTCTGTTGATCAAAAACAGTATTAACGCACTTCCTATGTATCACTTATGTTCTAGAGATCTAGCAGTGGCGACAATTACTCTTCGTCTGGATGGTTTGGATCGTGACATAATATTTGTCTCGGCCTACCTTCCATACGAAGAAACCTCTCCCATCAATGAGGACATCATGAAGATATGGGAAACTTCGACTTCCCACAAGGTAGCGATCATCTTCGGATGTGATGCTAATGCTCATCATACCTTGTGGGGTAGTACCGACACCAATCTCAGAGGTAAACTCCTTTTTGATTTTATCCTAGAGAATAATTTAGACTTATTTAACCAGGGTAATAGACCAACCTTCATTACTGCGGTAAGAAGGGAGGTTATTGATGTTACCTTCGGCTCTTCCATTTTGAAGAAATGGATTAGAGGATGGTATGTGGATGAGAAACCATCTATGGCTGATCATCAACATATCCGATTTTCTTTTATCACTAGTATAGACTGGGATAGAACGTTTAGAGATCCTAAACGGACTAATTGGTTACAATATCGTGAGGACGTTCGTTCTGCGATTTCCGGTCTTCCTACTAGAATTAATGATACTGTTGACCTAGAACTGCGCGTAAATGGGCTGCAGCAGACCTTGGTTCAATCGTATCACACCAACTGTCCCTTGTTGAGGAAGAAATGTAAATCCCACAATGTTTGGTGGAATCATGATCTCTCTCAACAGAGACAAAGAATAAGGAAGCTTTTTAAGAAAGCTAAGAAGACCAACGAGTGGTTAGTATATAAAAACGCCCTCGCTGTTTACAACAAAGCTGTTCGATCTGCTAAACGTACATCGTGGAGGAAGTTCTGTGAATCAGTCCAAAAGACTGTGGAAGGAGCTAGACTCTACAAACTCTTGAGAAACGACAAACCTAATATGGTCGGTACTCTCAAGAAATCAAATGGTGAATTCACCAGGAACAGTAAAGAAGTCCTTGAGACTCTAATCACGACTCACTTCCCAGGTGCTGAGCTCATCGATCCGCCGGACTTGGAGTGTCTTGACTCTTTTGTTAGGACATCGCGGATTGGATGGGCTGCAGCTGGTGAGGTGATCACCCGTAGTAGGGTCATGTGGGCCATTAAATCCTTTGACCCCTACAAATCACCTGGACCGGATGGAATCACTCCAGTACTTCTTCAGCAGGTATCGGACGTGATCTCACCGATCCTGTGTTCAATCTTTAGAGCTAGCTTAGCTCTAGGGTACATCCCAAATCTCTGGAGGCAGGTCAAAGTGATTTTTATATCAAAACCAGGTAAGAATCGCTACGACCTGGCCAAAAGTTATCGACCTATCAGTTTGTCTTCTTTCATGCTTAAATGCCTTGAGAAGATTATTGATAGGCGAATTCGTGAAGTTTTTGGGACTTCTGGACCCTTTCACGTTAACCAATTTGCCTATCAGGCTGGCAAATCTACGGAGGTAGCTTTACACCACTTAGTGGTAAGGATCGAGAAAACTCTGGAGTATAAAGAGTTTGCTCTAGCTGTATTTCTCGATATTGAGGGAGCGTTTGATAACACTTCCTACGACTCCATTGCTAAAGCTTTAACTGCCAAAGCAATTTCTCCACTAATCCGTAATTGGATTCAGGTCCTCTTAGCGGATAGAGTTATTAAATCTGATTTGTTGGGGGAGGGAATTGTTGCTCGTCCCTCCAGGGGCTGTCCGCAGGGTGGCATTCTTTCCCCCCTGCTCTGGAACCTGGTTGTGGATGACCTCATTTCCTTCCTTAACAATCAAGGTATTTATGTCCAGGGTTACGCGGATGATATTCTCATCTACGTCTCTGGAATCGACAAACGCACCATTTTAGATCTTGTACAAATGGCTTTGTACAAAGTTCAATCATGGTGTTCTGAGCGGAATTTAAGAGTTAATCCCTCAAAGACTACTCTAGTTCCTTTTACAGGTCGTAGAGAAACTATTTCCAATGATCTCATACCAACTTTGTTTGGCGAGAAAATCATTGTTAGAAATGAAGTCAAATACCTAGGGGTTATCCTTGATAGTAAGTTGACTTGGAACCAACATCTGGATTATAAAATTAATCAGGTTAAAGTTGGACTTTACCGTTGTCGTCGAGCCCTTGGTAAATCATGGGGTCTTACTCCCAGGTTGACTTACTGGCTTTACGTCACGGCGATCAGACCCATTCTGACATATTGCGCACTAATTTGGTGGCGTAAGTCTGAACAACTGACCGTTAGAACCAAACTGGCCTCTCTTCAAAGATTGGCGTGTTTGAGTATAACGGGTGCTGTTTCTACTACGCCAACTAAGGCTTTAGAAATTATTTTATCTCTGACTCCACTTGATATTTTTATCAAAAGTGTAGCCAGGAAAAGTTCTTACAGACTGAGTAATCAAGGACTATGGGTGGACTTCCCTGGGGCGAAGTCTCACACCTTCATTAGCCAGATTTTTACCAGTCACATTCTTCAGATGCCTTCTGATATTGCAATTACTCAGGCCCTTCCTGAGCCCTCGAGCGAGGTCATCATTGACCCCGTGGTAGAGCCAGATGGGTCTTTGCAATTTCCCAAGGGTGCCATTATTTGATATACTGACGGCTCTCGTCATCATGGCCTTTCGGGCCTGGGCATTTATTGTGGCAGTCCCAAAACCCTCCGTTTTCGTCGATTGGGTTCTTGGGTAACTGTCTTTCAGGCTGAATTATTGGCCATTATTTACTGTCTGCAGATGTGCATGAATAAACTCTATGTACATCGCCGTATTTTTATACTTAGCGACAGTCAAGCGGCCCTCAAGGCTATCAAGTCCCACAGGGTCAATTCCAAACTTATATTGGAATGTCGACAACTCCTACAGGACCTTTCTTCACACAACAGTGTTACATTGAGATGGGTTCCTGGACACAAAGGTGTTGTTGGAAATGAAGTGGCTGATACTCTAGCCAAACAGGGTGCCAAGTTTACTTTTACTGGCCCTGAACCTTTCTGCGGTATTTCTAAACAAACTGCAGTTAGAGAGATAAATATCATCTCTCATCAAGTAATGATGGATAGGTGGGATCACACCACTGATCAAACACATGCCAGACTCATGATTAAGAGATCCTCTCTTAGTCTTACGTCAGGCATTCTACAACTTAAAAGAAACAAAATACGGATTATCATTGGCTTTCTTACAGGTCATGATCTACTCCGTAAACATCTACATAGAATAGGAATCCTTCAGGAAGAACCACTATGTTCGAAATGTGGTTTGGCAGATGAAACAGCCTACCACATTCTTTTTGATTGTGTCGCTCTGACACATCTTCGCCACTTCACGGTTGGTTTTACCCTTCTTGAAGATATCCACTTGGACCCCGTGGGTAGCCTGACTCGCTTTTTAAGTCTGTCCGGCTACCTTTAGGTGATCTTAGTTCTACTTTGGGTTTGGCGCAATATTCCTTAGAGGAATCAGTGCCTTTGCAGTCAACTGCCTTCTGGCTGTTGACTGACAGCCCACTTATAAGATAAGATAAGATAAACCTATCACTGTGTCACACACATCAATAAGAGCACGGTAATAGTTTTATTCAATCAGGCATGGGTGCTTTCATATAGATAGACCTGATTTTTATGACTCTAGTACTTTTGTTCTAAATTTATTTGACTGTTTTGGGACTTTCCTCTACCCTGTAAGGAAGTAAAGTTATACAGATTTCTGGTAAGATGGTTTTCATGGTAAAGAGATATACTGTTATGTTTATTTATCTTTTCTTTCGTAATTAATAGTGTACATTGCATATGCCAAGTATTTAAATTCCTACGAAACAAGCTGTTTATGTTCACTTAACAATAATAGAAACATCAATCTAATGTACATGGGCGATCATAAAAGTCCTCACAATCACTATGGAAGTCCGGGTGCAACAGTGAAATGACACGGCAGCATGTAATTACAATTCTGCAAAGATACCGAACCTGCTTATTTCGTGTATTTACCATCAGAGCACCAGATATAAGATAGTGCAACCACAGGAAAATCTAGGCACAGGATGCATCTCTACATCTGAAGGGAAACGATGACCCCAGATTGATGTTGTGTTGAAAAGTGTGTATGGGGATAAATGCCCCATTATATGTAGCCATCATCATGTGGTAGCAATATAACGGGGCATTTAGGTTATGGAAGATAGCCCCCCTCCCAACCACCCTTACTGGGTGGCATTCCATGCAGCAAGTGGAGGTTCTTGAAGACTGAAGATGATGCAGAAGGTGCACAGTAGCCACAGCACTTTTGCCAACATCTTGCACACACAACTCCACATGACATAGGTTGTTGCCTGGAGGGTGCCACATTTGCTCATTCCATTCCTGAATAAGTATCACAAAGACAAACCAGCCAAACTTTTTTGCATGATGCCAGATTAATTCAGACCATTTTTTGGCCACTTTGTCACATGGATAAATGCTGGATGTTTCACAATGATTCCAAAACAAAGATCCAGAGCAAGCATTTGTAAGCACACTTGTTTCTTGCTTCTGAAGAAAATGTGGACCGGCCCTCATTCAAGAGTCATGCTCAGCAATTTTTGGGACTCCAAAGGATCCTGCTGATTGATTACATCCAGAAAGGGCAGATAATCACAGGGACGTACAACCAGAACATGGTGCGAAAGTTATGGTATGCTGTCAAGAGAAAGCAGGAAAACTACCCAAAGGGCTGCTGCTCTTGCATGACAATGTAAGTACAAATTACTTATTACTGCCTCTCCCTTCCTATTCACCTGACCTGATACTCAGCAATCTCTTCCTTTTCCCATGCATGAAAAGCACATTGCATGGATGCCATTTCCAGTGATAGGAGGTATTTGAGGTGGACTCTTCCTCCACGACCAAACAGAGGACTCCTATAACAAGGGCCTCCTGGTAATTCATCATTGAGAGAAGTACTGGTACAAGGCCTTGGGTGGGACATAAATAGAAGGAGTAACCACTCTTTCTCTTCAGTCATTGAGATTGCAAGGACTTTATGACCAGCCTTCATATGTATACAGCCTAGATTAAAATTATAAAAAATGATCTTCATCTTGAAAGGATTGCAATTTGTGAGTTACTCTTAATGGTTGCTAATTCAAGGAAAATCCAATTATGTTTGTGATTAGGATATTTTAAATAAAGTCAATGAAGGGAAATATATCTAGGAATAAATGAATTTTGTGCTTACAACTAATTCATCCAAATTGTATTCTCCATATTCCCTCCGAGTTCCTTTTCCATTAGTCAAGATCCCACAACCACTCATCATGACAGTACCTATGAGGAGATGAAAACTTATTTAGGGGTAAGTCTTGAACACTTCATCAATTAACAAGTCAGAGATAGGGATAAAATATATTTCACTGCATATACAGGGCATCTCACTTAAAGTGAACTAATAACCCTAGCATCTCAACTTCTAAAATACAAATCTGACAGAGTACTTTCAACACAAGACTTATTGTGCTTTAACATGAGGAGTTTTTATGTGTATTCCATTTCCAAACAAAAAGATACCATTTTTGAATATGGAAGTCAACTTTGAAATGTGCAATGGAAACCCCCTGTTTTTAATAGTATTTTCAGATTGTATACAGCATTTGTTTTATTTTTGGTGTTTTTTCAATTGATCCAAGCATTTAGGAGATAGAGGCAGTGAAAGTGGTGCGTTTCCACGGAACACTACAGCACCATTTCCACGAATACTAGTTACAAAGAAATGAAATAGTCAAACTATCAAACCAACTATACGTTTACTTTTGTTTTCCTTTAAATTGATGAACAATTTCTGTACTTTAAATCCAATCACACCACACTTTCACTGCCTCTATCTCCTAAACGGTAGGATCACTTGAAAATAACACCAAGAATAAACATTTCTTAAAAGTTATGTACAATCTGAAAATACCATAAAAAATAGGGTTTCCATTGCACATTTCAAAGTTGACTTCTACATTCGAGAACGGTGTCGGATTTTTTGGAAATGGAATACACATAAAAACCCCTCACATAAAAGTACAATAATTCTTCCATTGAAAGTACTCTGCCAGATTTGTATTTTAGAAGTTGGCTATTGGTTCACTTTAGGTGAGACACCTGTATATAAATACAGTATAAATGTATAAAAAAATCAGTAATAATAAAAGTACCAAAAACAGTAATGAGGACATTAATTTACCAGATTACCTTTTTCCTAAATATAAAGATATTTTAACAAGAACAAAAAGTGGAAAATGCAAACTTTTTAAATATTTCACAAATCCTTATTTTAAATGGTCATCATTAATTATAAAATTGTTATTGAAGAAAATTTATTAGCTTTCTCCCAGTTCATGTTCCTATAGTTTGTGTTAGCTAGCTTAAATAAAAAATTATTCATGATTTTGATTAAATAAAATCTCGTACATCAATGGTTGCATAAGCATATATGATTTTGTGCTATCCATAATAATAAAAAAAAAAGTGCCAGATGCCAGTCTAGTGACAAGAAATTTAAATGCACCTAACTATCACTAGACAGGATGTAACAAAAAGGTATGGCCCAACTTTCAGGAAACATTTCTCACATGTAGAGGAAGAAAACATGTTATATGGATATGTTATATGGTTTGGAAACACTTTATTTCTATGTTAGGAATGTCAACAATGAAGTGAGTCACATGTCCATATAATAACAATACTGACGGTGAACCTAAGAATTACAAATGCTAACCAGACATAACCAAGAAGGAAGGCATTTTGAACATTTCATGTGGTATGCTGGTAAGTTCTGATCCTGTGTGTTTCCCTAGAGTAATGTAATTAATGAAATAATGTTATTAATGAGTAGAAAATAAAGCATTTCCGGACCCATGTCCATATAACATATTTTCTTCCTCTACATGTGAGGAATGTTTCCTGAAAGTTTGGCCATACCTTCAATGGATTATAATTTTTTGTTAATATGCACAAATTACTGATTGCTATCATGTCTCTGTATGGAAGCTCTGAGATGTGCATCCAGATAAACGGCATTAAGTCAAGACCGTGCAGCGTGGGTGTTGGACTCTGCCAAGGGTGCGTACTTTCGCTGCTCTTGTTCATTATCTTTATGGACTGGATAGACAAGGGCAGCCAAGGTGATGAGTGTCTTTGTGTGGGCGACTGTTTGGTGGACAGGTTGCTTTTGCTGACGACCATGTCCTCCTTGGGTCTTCTCTCGCCAACCTTCAGCATGCATTAGACTGATTTTCAGGCAAATGTGAAGAGGCTGGGATGAAGATCCGTGTGGCTAAGACCGAGGATCTCGTCCTTTCAAGACAGCCTGCTCAGTGCGCTCTCCATGTTTGGGGAGCCCCATTGAGACAGGTGGAGAAGTTTAAGTATCTCGAGATTGCATTTATGATTGATGGGCGGCAGGGTAAAGAATTGGATGCTCAGTTCAGTGCAGAAAGCTATGTCAGATGTGAACTGTGGCAATCCGTGGTAATGAAACGTGAGCTCGGAAACAAAGCCAAGCTCTCAGTTTTCAAATCTGTCTTTGTCCCCACTCTCACCTATGGGGTAATGAGTGGGGTAATGACCATGAGTTTTGGGTAATGACCATAAGAGTGCGATCGCAGGTACAAGCAGCCGAAATGAGATTTCTGAAAGGTGTGGCTATGTTACCGTACTAGATAGAGTGCACAACAGGGTAGTCTTAAGTGTTGAGCTGCTACTTCTCCGCATTATGAGATCTCAGTTGCACTGTTATGACCACATGACATGGATGCCGCAAATTGGTCTTCCTAGGCAGTTGCTATTTTCCAAGCCGGTGGGTAAGAGACCAAAGGGTTGGCCTAGAACCAGGTGGCTAGACTGCATGGAGAATCTGGAGAATCAAGTTGCTTGGGTATTACCATGGAGGACATGCGCCTGATGGCGGAAGATCCTCCATAGGGCTGCTGCCCCTGCAACCCTAACGGATAACCAGGTTTGAAAAGTAAGTAAGTATTCACAAATTATAATTATTAATTAAATCTTTAATATATTGTGAAATTATTTACCAAAGAATTATCCACTTAAATTATATTAACCGTGAAGTGTACACAGTTACATCTCATTGTAAAAAAATTCAAATACAAATTTCTCAAGATCTCAACTTATTAGAAAATTAATTTTCAGATTTGAAAACAGTATCTTAAAATTAACCAGAAAAACATTAACATGTCAAAGAAAGAAGAAAAATCTGTGTAATTAGGGCATCCCTCTTTTCATATAAATTTTCAATGGATGGTCTTTAACCTAAAAAACATTACTGTTATAGATTTTGTCTATGGCAACTGCAACTGTATAAGAGCTCAATATTGTAATATTTTTATTTCCACCCAAGTAAATTCAAAACTGAAATAACCAAATCTATTTATTACAAAAAGGTCAATAGCAAATATGCTTGAAAGTGATTTCTTTAAAAACTTTATGCCATGATGATATACAGCCAATATTTCAATAACTTCAGTGTAGCTTTAGCCAAGCATATCAGTTATGTAATCATTGCAGTTTAATTTAAAATAGTTAATCATTAAAATATCTTCAGCATCATCATGGCATTCAAAAAAATGCATTCATCAAGTTTGACCGAAAATCCATATTAGGTTCTAGTATTGCTGACTATATACATATAAATACAAAAGAATAGAGGCTTGAGAAGCAATAAGATATACAAGTAAAAACTCCTTATAACGAACTCGAAAGGACCAAGAATTAAGTTTGTTATAAAGAGAATTCCTAATAAGGAGGTGAAATCATTTACATTGGATCTATGTGCGGCCAATGTAAAAGAAATTAAAAAAAAAAAAAAGAAAAACTGTTCTATAGAAATTTTCGTTATAAAGATGTTTGTTATAAGGAATTTTTTCTTATATTAATTATTCATCCAGAAAGAATCGTCAGATTGAAAAGATATTTGGAAGGAAGTTAGTACATCTATCCTCGTTTATCACGGTATCGTTATCACAGTTTCCTTGATTGCGAACCTTATCATGCTTTTCACGGACTGAACTGTATTATCATGGGTTGCCAAACACTTGCAATGGTAACAGCGACCCGAAAGAGATGGCAGCACAATTAGTGATACGTAATGACTGTATCCCTGACCATGGTGGAGAGTATAGTCCACTGTGACTGAGACAGAAACAAGGCCCAGTGAGCAGAAGTTGGTTAAGCAAGGCCCAGTGTTATGATCTGAACATTTCACTGTCAATTTTATTATTTACTGATTATTTCATATATGTATTACATATTAAATTTTAATGAAATATTAAATCATTAAATATATTATAAAAATTAAATATTAAAATTAAATATCATTATGTGTTTAAATTTATTTAGTGGTGATATCTGGTAAGTTGGAAGGCAGCTTGGGGTCTTTGGACGAAACCCTATTTTACTCATAGGTTCTATTATTCATTTATCACGGTATTTTTTTGGAATCAAACTTCCGCGATAAACGAGGATAGATGAACTCACTACCAACAACAAAGGATTAGACAATGAGCATAGGTAAGACAAAATTTATTGGTCAAGATACCAAAATCGTTACAACTCTCAACAGGATGTTGGGTCACCATTATTTCTAATGCATTCTGCCACACATCATGGCATGGAGTCATACAAGTTTTTAACGTGCAAACTGAACTTTGGCTTGTAGCTCTAGCAGATCTTGTGCCAGCAGTGGAGTCTTAACAGAACATCCCATAGCATCCCACAGGTTTTCCATTGGTGCAACTTTTTTTTTTTTTATTTATCCTATATAATAAAAAGATAATTGGGCCTCTACACAAAACGTGTCTGGGATTTTTGAACTTCAAAACTTGATGACACCACCACTTGTGTTTATAACAGCAGTCACCCTCTGAAGCATTCTCAAAATTAAATTGTAGACGGCATGCAATGGATGTGAATTCATGTTACCAGGAACAAGCACTAGTGATCGACACCATACTACATGAAACACTACACACCATAATGCCACCCCCATGTCAGGACGCACCCAATTATTTTTGGGTAGACAGTATATATATTGGTTCACTATTCTTTTGTATTTATTCCAAAAATGTTTGTCAATTTTATAATATTTTTTAAAGAATAATTTATAAAAAAACATATGGAGACCTGATCTCATATTGGTCATTGTTGCAGGAAATTCAAGGGTGGCTGGATTATGGGTAGTTATTCCAACTTCAATTGAACCAGACCACTTATCCACTAGTCTATCTATTCTTATCTGTAAAATATATGTAATCCACAAGAACATATCTGTTAAAATAGGTTTAACTTTTCTTAAATGCAAAATTATAAACACATGTACTTATTTTCAATATATGAGAATATGCAACCAAAAATATTTATATTAGCCATAAACATTATTATAAAATACAGTGGATGACACGGAATCGTTTTATTAGAAATATAGACAGATGACAAATACTTAAGTTTAATAAAAAACACACGAAAATTTCAAGAGAAACATCAAAAATGCTTTATTCAAAATAATGTCCATCACTAGCTACATATTTTCCCGCTCTTTCAGATAATTTGCGGATATCATCCCAACAGAACTTTTCTAGTTTTGAGGCAAACCATTCAGAGACTCACTTTATCACTTCTTCATACGTTTTGAAGTGCTGCTTGGAAAGTGCGTGTGCCATCAATCGGAACAAGTGGTAATCTGAAAGAGCAAGGTCTATTAACAGTTTCACCTGATTTTAGAGGTGAATAATGCTTCCAATTGTTGGTCCTCAAACTTTTTTGGTTGAGCTAGACGTTCTTCGAAATCATTACTTTTGAAGCGTTTAAATCAGCATATATAAGTATCTTGAGATGTATCCCGAAGTATACGATAACTTTCAACAGCACTTTTCTTCAAGATAACGTAATGAATTAGCATTTCCTGCGATTTTTTTTTTTTTTTTTTTTTGACACGAACTTTGACGTGTTTAAGAATAAAAGTATCTATGATGTTAAACATCTGAGGATA
The DNA here is from genome assembly GCA_023313115.1 of Rhysida immarginata. NCBI lineage: Eukaryota > Metazoa > Arthropoda > Chilopoda > Scolopendromorpha > Scolopendridae > Rhysida > Rhysida immarginata. The sequence goes on from JAHWFO010057280.1 coordinate 192,539, forward strand.
ATTTAACACATGAAGTCTTGAAGCTTGTTGTCAATACAACAAAATAGCATATATATCAAATCGAATATATGTCAGCATATGTAACTACATCTTTGAAAAAAATCCAGTAAATTCTGGCCAATTTATTAATCTCTACCCATCAACATACAAATAGGTCATGTCCTCATTTGCATGTTCAGATTATCTGAAGGGCATATCTACAATTGTTGCTGGTTCTGAATGCCATCTGCATTCTTGCCTTATGGAAAACATTGGTGATTTTATGCATTTCTGGGCCTGTGTAAATAAAGGCCACAAAATCGTCTTCTTTATTCATAGAGGCCATTAGTTGTTGGATAGATCATCTTGTCTGCTTAAGAATATTCCATCACTATACCATTTGGAGTGGTATAGAATTCTTCTTTGAAAATGAAGTAATCTTGCCGTTGTAAGATCATTGGGATTTTATTGATGTCTTCTCTCTTTTTGATGTCCATCCCATTTTTAATCTAAAGGACAGAGATGGTCATTAAAGGGTATGTTTGGATATAGGCTGACCACGTCAAAGGGATAGCATTTTTGTGTTCGAATAGCTCTATGTTTTTAACATATCAGCTACCTGGATACTGTACCCATCTTTTAAGATACCTTTAGCTCGTAAAACACTGTAGACATGTCTAGCCAACAGATAGAATGTGAAACCTGTACAGTCCACTACCAGGCAAATTAGATAGTTATTTCTATAATTTTCACTAAATAAATTTCTGTGTTGCTTTACCAAGATCAGTTTCTTATTTCTTAGTCTTGGCCTTATTCTGGGTCTGCCTTTGAGACTAGGTTTCTGGACTTATTCCAAGTTTGGTATTTCCAAAACAATAACAAGTGAACAATAAGCAAAAGCATTATTAACAAGCAATGAGATAAAATCTTAAAAGTTCCCCTTTATATAATTCAATACTGTTGAATTGACAGACCTAGGGAACTTAAGATTTAGATAATCTTAACTAATACTGTTTCTAAAACATGCTTGTAGACACTCAATCTCTCTAACCTGTCATATCTTGTAGAGCGAAATGCTCTTTTCACTGAGAACATTGCCCGATATAGATTTTATCACAAGAATCACAATTACTCTAAGTAGATATGTGTCTTTCATTGCTAATTATGAACATCGCATCCAAATTTCAGTGGGAATGATTTTGAATCTCGAGATATCGGCCAAAATTCGAATTTCCAAACTATATTTTCTCTAAAAAATGGCAAGTCACAGCAAAATGGAACCAAAACAGATTAATAGTACACATAAAATCAATAAATTTTTGTATTGACAAGTGGTCAATATTCCGACAGATGCTACTGAAAGATCATAATTACGGATAACTAATATTCAATTTCTCTATAAATGACAGCTGATACTGATGCAACTTACATTATGTGCACAGACTCTATAATTATTATAAACTTGAAACAATTTTCAAAATTGCACCAATCATTACGGAGATATAAACTTTTTAAGTTTGATTTGGTAATAACACCATCCTCATTCTCAGCTGGTTTAAATTTTATCATGAATCTCAATTTTGCTATTGAAATGAAGACAGAACCTTGAATATACTTATTTGTATTTCATATCGTGTGTTTTTAAGGTTAAAATACAATATAATTTCCTTTACTTTCAGGTTTTACAAACCAGAGTTCCTATTTACATTATTATTTATTTATATGAGGGTTGTTAAAAAGAAAATTATAAACTCTGGGACAGTGTAGTATCAGTAGAAAAGACTTGTTTGAAACAGACAGTGCTTGCAATGTTGTAAATTGAGCAATAAAGTCTTTATGACCAAAGTTCATCTTTTAAACACCCTTTGTACTTGTTGTGGTACTTATTAATGAAGAGTTAGTTGATAAAAACTATAAGGCCCCATCAAATTTCTATCCAAAGAAAAAATGTGGAAAATAACATTATTAGACATGATAAATAATTAATGCTATAAAGGAATAGAAGATAGGCACATCCTCTTTTTTATAATTATAAAATACCTGGTTAAGGTATCATAACATGTCTTTTGCTTTTTTAATTTGATCTCTTATGTTCAAATGTAATAAAAATTGAGGTATTTTATTTATTTATTAGCCATAACAATAATGGAAGAAATAAAAAGTGTTACAAAAGACAGTTCATATACCCAATACTTATTATTCCTATAATAAAAATTCATTACAATGGGTGTGTCTGTTTAATGCAACAAAAGTGAGGAAGTACACGCAACTGCATTTATTTAGCCAAATAAAGCTCACTACTTCCGTTTGCAACTGCTAGTGAAGTTCACACAATAACACTTCGTGCCTGGCAAAATGGACAAACTGAAGCCTTCGTCAGCTTCTGCAGGATTAGTATTACAGGCTTTTCAGTCAATGCCCATCAATGTCATTATTAAAAATGAAAGGTCAAACAAGAATAGAACTTGGATACTGCTAGGATATGGGATAATTTCAAAAACATAATTTTGAATATTGTTTATCATCTCATTATTTACTGTGAGCATCAGTTGGCATACATCGTTGCAGTTAATTGCTCACTTGAAAGCGGTCGTTCTCATAAAGTTATTTGCATATTGCCAGTCTGACACTTGCATGGCATCGTGATTCTTAGTTACAGCTAATCACATTTTGTTACTTTTATTGAAATAAAGAAACACGTCCAATGAAATTACCGTATATTCTCAGGTCACCCGCAAATTAAGGTTTCACTCCCCAATTTAGAGTAAATTTTGGGATAAACTCCCCCCCCCCCTTAAAATTCAAACCAGATCATCACTGATGATGGTAATTCAATCACTGTATTAACCTTAACAAATAATGTAAGTGCCATCTTGAAACACGTTTATTTACATATAAAACAGAAACAAAGCTGTCAAAACCCTTTAAAAACTCTCATCCTCATTGTCACCAAAATGTTCATTCCAACTGTCCTCTGGAATTGCCTCATCATTGTCCCAACCTGAAGTACCTCCATTTGATGTGCACAACAGGTCCCGACCAATACTGGGTGATAGTCTCACCGAAAGAAATTTGAGGAGGAGAATTAGGGGGAGCATTTGTCAATTTATTCCAAATGGTGGCATGCAAAGTGAAACCATTTATATCTCTGGCAAAGTTAATTTCTTCGATATTATTCAGTGATATTTAAAAATATCCAAAGATAAATAATTTTTTTAAAGTTGACTACTGTTAACATTAATAAATAGATATTAATTTAATAAAATTTAAGTGGAATATAATAACCTCTTGTTTGGTATTCAATCACACATGGCAAAAGCTGGTAACGATCAACATCAAAAGGCAACTCATCGACATGTTTTAACTGGGCTCACGTAAAGGTTGCAGCATAGTTTTTTCAGTCAAAATTGGGTACAAAATCTTGTTACCTATATCCAAGAATATACAGTATTTTCGTGATCCAGGATTTTATCACAACGATAGGTGCTATAATCCTTATCATGCCAAATTCAGAGACGAAAAATAATAGTGACTCATGATAATGGGTTGTTAGGCTTTTTGCTTTAAACCCTTACCACAAATGCTAAGAACATTAGCCACATTGTTATACAGTTCAGGGTTCTCCCCAGGCCCTTTTGAACGAGCATGCCACCCGGCTGATTTTGGTAACCGCACGGCTGAATACATGAAAAACTGCACACTACTGCATAATATTTTTTGTGTTTTTGAATTTTGTTCACCCAGCTAATTTATCTTTCCACCCATCTGATAAAATTTTCTGGGGAGAACACTGCAGTAGAACTATAATAGTATAGTCAACCTATCTTAGGAAGAACACTCAAGGTCAATTTTATTACCATAGCAGCCAATTAGTCTCTGGTAAACTTAGTGGCCAAGAGATCAAATTGTAATGTCGTTGAACTTTAGTTGGAGATTTTAATTCCCATGATCATGGCACATGCATTGCTTTCCATTTGGGAATCGCCATTTTGATTATGATGCAATACCGTGTTGCATGCTGGAATCGGTCACATTAATGAAGGCAGCTTTGAGAGCTTTTGTTTTCATTACTGCAAACAGCGTAGATATAGCTTTTCTAGTTATAACATTATGAATGTTTTTTATGGTACCAATAACTGATGCCCACCTTGTATATCGTTAATTGTAAGACTTTGATGACTGCATTATTCCAGGCTATAAATAACATATACCGTATCTAAAGGTAAACAGTTCTATTGCACTACCTTAGACTAGAGAAAAAACTGGATAGAAAATGACTGTAATGAATGAACTGGAAAATTCCTCCCATATGCAGATCAATGCTATATTTATTCTAATATAAACTGAAGTGAATAATCCACTTAGGGCTGATCAGGAATTTATTTTAAACAATGATTTTTAGCACTCTTGAATGACTGTCTTGAAACCCTAGCTGGATATTTTCAACAGCTGATGGAGTCCATGTCACCAAATGATGCTAATGCTTTGTGAGGAAAAAGAAAGCACTGTTCCAAAACTTATGTACTTTTTATCAGAGAATGTCTTTTTCCAAAGAAAGAAAGAAAGAATTGAATTACTAATTAGAAATCATTATCAGTAAGCTATCTCTCAGTTCAAAGAAAAGCAAGTTGGGGGAAGGAGAATTAAAATTTCTGAGAATTTAAAATATCATGGGATTTTAAATGACAAGATCAGATTAACAAACATCATGCTAAATAACTATTCCTTTTGGTAATAGACAAGTTTCACAGCATCTTCGACGCATGCACAGAAGAAATAGTGCCGCGTTGTGAGAGCATGGAAAAACTCCCAAGAAGATAGAAACCACGTTCTTCCCACATGGAGAACATGTACACGAAGAAAGTTATTATGAATGAAATTTTGCTATGGGGAATCAATCTGGAAATCTTCTAATCTTAGACGATATCATCTTATATAAAGTTGTCCAACAACATAAGGCAACGAAATCAAATAAAATTATCAAGTTATCTCTCAGACGAAGGGTACATGCAAGATGTTAAAATACGCATCTCGAAGGAAAGAAGTTTGCTCTAAAATTAGAGTTAGGTGTTCTCAATAAAGTGGTTACTCTCTTCTGTGCATCTTGTTCAGCTATGAAGAAATTCAAGATGCATATTGGGAATGCCCTGATGGGCAAGTAAAATGCTATTTAAAATGTACAACCTCTGAAGCCCAATAAAAGATGCTTTAATGTTCAAGCGAGTTCTTAGTATGATGAAATAAAACCTAGCCAAATGCATATTAATTGTGTGAATATTCAGAATATATTTTTTATGTTGTTGATAAAAGTTAAATGTATATCTGAGTGCTTATGGAAGTGCCATTTCTTTATTTGCAGGTTAAGTACAAACTGTCATCATATTGATGCAGTCTTAGAATTGCATTATAAAGCAGCACAACTGACTGAAATCTCTGATCAGAACTATATTGGTGTTTTTTTTAAAATGCATTACTGTCTTAGCAGTCTCTTAGGGATCCAATCAAATAACAATAAGACTGGTCTAGGTTTCAAATATTTATTGTGGGAATGCAAAAGCTAGCGAAAATCACGGTCTTTTTAAAATGAGCAGAGTAAACAACGCTCGCCTCTGTCACTTTAAACTTTGGCTCATCATCTTTCTTAATTTAAGCTATCCACTGTTTCCTAAATTTGTCTGATTTGGGACAAGGTGCCAAGTGATTCTAGGAGTCATTTTTTCCATCATTAAGGCATCCTGAAACACTATAAGACACGTTACAATGCATGGCAACCACAACAGTGAAGAGTGAGAAAGGAGCTGGTGACCGGCGATCTTCTTCAGACGTTTTGTTTTTTTCTCATCAGATGGCGATGCTAATCGCTGAAACTTGTCTATTAGGTAACAGAATTTCTTTTCATTATCAGATAATGATCTTTACATTACCATTTCAATTTCACTGATCCAAAGGTTCATGGTTGCTCAAACCAGACAGTAAAATGGCCTTGATCTATATTTTAATCTTTAATTTATATGCAGCAGGGTTCATTTTAGACATGGTTTACAGGGCGCACCACCCTGTCTGCCCTTTTGATGAAAAAATTCTGCCCCGCTGCCCTTTGATCCTGATCACACACCCCAATACCCAAAAATGCGTCCGGAAAGAAAAACCTAAAAATCTTGTAAAGGATTAAGGAACTTCAAAAAGAAGTGTGCATTTTTTATAGGAGAAAATCTTTTTTGAAAATTAAGTGCCCTTTTGGGGGGGGAAAGTGCCCTATTTTGATAACGTCGTGCCCTTTTTAGCCTTTAGCACCCTACCCTTTTTAAGTCTAGAATAAACCCTGTATGCAGAGATCTACTTTAAAAAAATCCATTTCACTTATCAACAGGCTGGTAGTTCATGATTATCAAGAATAGAACATGAAATAAACTGAAGTGCCAAAAGTCATGGGGGCATCGTATGCAAATTTTAAAGTGCTACTTGCATAGCACTAAACGTGAATAATAGGCAGAGCAGTATCAATGGTGTCAATTCGACTATTGTCGTAGATTATGCAATAGGGAAGTGGTGCAGGCTTTAAATGTCCCTTGATGCAGTGTCAAGAGTGTACACAGACTACCTCATTTCAGGCATTACCTCCCACCATGGGGAGTGTAACCATGGGCGACCACAGCTGCTAAATACTAATGACAGCGACATCTGCATAATGGTCCTTCGTAAAAGAAACATGCCTATGAGGTCAGTGCAGCAAAATTTGTCACTGATGGGATATGGCAGCAGAAGGCCAACAAGAGTGCCTTTACTCGTCATCAGATGCTGCACCTTGCCTGAGCTCGTGAACATATTCATTGGACCTTAGATGACTGAAAACGCATAGCATGGTCTAATGAGTCATGATTCAAGTTTTGGGACCAATCTTTGGTAGAGTTCAAGTGTGACAATGACCCCCATGAGGCCATGAATCCAAGTTGTCATGAAGACACTGGGTCCATCATGATGTGGAATGTGTTTACATGGCAGATTTGGGTCCTCCGATCAAACTGGATCTACCATTGACTAGGTTAGGTTAGATTATGTCCAGCTGCTTGGTGACTATTTGCAGCCCTTCATGTACCTTAACAACGATGGGATGTTCCAGGAAGACCATGCGTTATGTCACCAGGCAACATTACTCGCATTTGGTTTGTGGAACATTCTGAACAATTCCAACAAATAAATTGGCCACCTAGATCGCCAGACATGAACCCACCGAACATATTGGGGAGATTATCAAACAATCCATTCGTGCACAAGGGCCTGCAACATTCAGGAATTATGGCTGCTATTGAGACTGCATGGCACAATATCTCTTCGGCGGATTTCCATCAACTGGTAGAGTCCATGCTATATCGAGTTGCTGTAATTCACCAGGCAAAGGGAGGGACTACATGATACTGAATAGGTATCCTATGACTTTTGGCACTTCAGTATATATGCCGAGGTCTGATTTTTAATTTCACTTAAAAACCTTAATTTGGAGAATTTATGTAATAGGTTAGTAATTCACGATTATAAAGAGCAGAACATGAAATATGTAAGCAGTGGCCGCGCAGTACTTGCAATTTTTATCGCCAATGGTTTAGCCAATAGAGATTTACTTTAAGCCAGAATCTCATGTTTTTAGCCAAATTTAAAATTAAAAAAAAATTATATGAAGCATTTAAAATTTAAAAAATTTTAATCACATGATAATCGCATTTGCGAGCTTGAAAATTTAAAATTTTCCATATAAATAGAATTAGCCAAGTATGTTCGCCAAATGTGATTGTTTTTTTCGTCAGATTAGTTGAACTGTCCGCGATTTGGCGAGCGGACTGCGTGGACACTGTGTAAGGTAATGTAAAATAGCAATATGAAGCTTAAGTATATTATTTTGAATAGAAATAATTACAAAAGAGCACAATAAAATAACAATAAAGTCAACTAATTCAATATTACAAGAAATAATCAAAAAAAAAAATTTAGATTCCTTTTAAATTTATTTCAATTAATGCTTACTTCAAATAATTCATTATCTCGCAACGGGCGATGAGTCATTACAACACCGTTATTAAATTCATCCAGCGGTCTTCGTCTTTCAGCTGCCCTTTTGTTGTTACTAAGTTTTACGAGGGATCCACAGCGATCGTGAAAGCGTAATTTATCAGCGTTGGTACTTATGTTATTTGCCATCCCATTTAACTCAGCAGCACACAGATTGGGGTTGCTGATGTCACTCGATATGGATTCTGTAAGGGTTTTTTGGGGGGTTATTTGACCTTGAAAGTTGATGCACAATTAACAAAAGGGAAGATTAAAATGAATTTCAGAACACTTACGTGATTCACTAAATGTTTCTACAATAGTAACTTGTGAGCATTTGCCATACATATCAACAACAGCATAAACAGTTTGTGGAATATTAGATGCAGCTATTCCCTGATTTACGTCATTAACAAAAAAAACTAAGTCACCCTAGCAGAAAAGATGACAGAGAGCAAATTAGAAGTTATAATTAGGATATAATAATTACTGAATTTAAACATTTTTTTAAATAAATAATTAAAAAAAAAATATACACCAAGCATATGAAAGAGGGGAATAATTAATAATGTGAAAGGAAGAGAGGGGGGGGGGGGCTTTTCTCATTTCATTAAAGAAATTATTATACATATAAAGTATAATTCTTACATGAGACGTTCTCATAACTCCAACTCTATCACCTTCTACCAGTTTATCTAAATCGTAGCCGTATTCTTCAATAATGGAACGCCCATCTCGAAGGATAGAGCTACCTGACATAATCCAACAATTTTCCCTCAAGTCAGTGGCACTAGCTGGGAAATCCAATGCATTTGGATCTCGAGTAGTGACTCCAATTTCAATCGAACCACTCCATGAATTAACCTAAGTTAAAAACAAAATCTTATGTTTTATTTTTATTTAAATAATTCTCTGTATACGTTTTGACAGTAGATACCAAAGCAAATTATAACACCTAATAATAAAGATTTTTCGTGAACGATTTTTTTTTTTTTAACTAAAACATGCTAAAATGGTATTTTACGATTAATTCAAAGTATTACTTTCGCTTAAGAATTATGCGATCGAGTTTTGTTTACATAAAAAAAAATGATTCCAAGAAAAACAATTTTTTTTACAGTGTGAGCAATGCGAAATGATGAACAAATTTTATTGATAACATAAAGCAGCCATGTAACATACAAATTTGTCTTTTAAAATAAGTCTTACAAAAAAAAAATAAAGAAAGAAAATAAATGTGAAGGAAAAGGGGTGTTTTATTCTGTTCACCGATCGGTAATCATTTTCATTAAAATAATGCACCCAAAATAATGCAGTAAAAACCGTGTACACTGCTTATTATGGATAGAGAGACTAGTGAGGTTTCACACTGCGTGGGTAAATAATTGTCTACGCACTTTTTCATCAAGGCGTACTTCAAACAGCTGGTTATCTCTCAAAGGCTCAGCACTCATAACCATTCCGTTATTAAATTCTTGTGATGGAAGATTACGCTGCGCAGTACGATTGCCATTCTTTAATGTTACCAAAGTTCCCGTTCTGCTATGAAACATGACGGCCATTACATATGATCGGCTCTCGTTTGCCTCTCATCAATTACGAGAAATTTCGAGATCAACAAAAATGGCGAATGCACTATATCTTGAACATTACCTGGACAGTCAGTAAAGAATTTTGAAATTTTTTAAATTTATTTTCATTCTTCCTAATTAATCAATGCATTTAATAGCGTCATTTATTTATATGTTGAAAACTAACGGGATAAATAATTTAGTTCCCCCCCACCCTTTATTAAAAACTTTTATATTTCAACTGTACTTTCAATGAGGCAGAGGTTTTTTTAAAATTATAATTGGTTATTATAAATTTATGCTTTTGGCGCATATTTTGATTTCGTTATTTGATTTCAAAAGAAATAACAGTAAAATTAGCATGAATAATCATGATTGTATACACTTGAATGTTTTAGACAGCCATAAATAACTAAAGCAGTTGTTTTAATGTAATCATAAATTTCTATCAGATATAATTTATGTTTCGCGCTGTTTTTTTTTTTCCTTCGTCCTCCTGTTGATGTTTTCTTAATTCTCAGCATATGTCTATTTATACATTCATTGTTTTGTTTATAGGCCTCGAAAATCTTCCGATAGAATTGCAAAGGAATTTCAACTTAATGAGAGATTTAGATCAAAGGGCACAAGGTAATTCAAATTGTTTTATGAATAACAAAATTTATTATTGAAGATTTTTTTTTTTTTTTTCAAGAGAGGCGAATATATACATATATAAAAAAAATGTTATTCACATAAATGAAATTTCATAAATATTAAATTTAATGTTTACATTCATGGCATAAATATATTATTTTGATGGTGTCTGTACCTTGACATGAGATTAGAAAAAAAAATTTTATAGCTTGGGGAGGGGGGGGGGGGGTATATTCTCTATACACAGTCAGACTTGAGATATCGAATAGTTAGGTTGCAGAACCTGTTGCGAATGAAGAGGATTCGCCGATGTTTGGCATAGCCACTGAAAATGGTAGTATATGCTTATTTCTATAGCTGAAACACTAAATATGACCCCAGTCATGCTTCCAAACACTTTAATTTCACTTAAAAATTAGCTTAATTCTTTACCCTTAAAAAAAAAATCCAATAACAAATGTTTGATGTAAAAATACAGTACAGTACCGCCTAACGCATATTTGTCAGACATTCATGTTTACAGTAGAGTATACTAATGTTACCCCCTACTAGTTCATAGAACAGGCATTGGCTGCCGTTTTCTTTTGCATTCACAGTAAGGTAAAATGAGTAAATGAACGAAGATGTGCAAAAAATCGCAGATGCAAACAAGTTCAGTTCCAATGAAATTTTTGCAGATCTGTGAATTTTCGAATCATGAAGCGTGAATTTCGAGGTCTGACTGTAGACTGATACATTCTCCTTAATGTACCGGTCAGTCACAGTAAAAGTCTATGAAGAAATAACAGTCAACAGAATTGAAAGTGGCACCTAGCACCATGTTTTGAATGAGTGAAACAGATACAGTAAGACCCCGCTTAATGCGGGGGATAGGTTGCAATAAGTTTCAGCGTTAAACGATGTTTGCTTAACATGTAAATAATGGGGATAAGTGAAACGGAACAGAGAATAAGAAAATTTATCAGTGTTTTTTGTTTATTTTGTAACATTTATTATTACATATTTTTTTATTACATTAATTATAGACTTATTTATTGGTAATATTGGTTTTTATTCATAAAACATTCATGAAAATCAAAAAAAAGTTCGAGTGAAGAAGTTATGTTTGTGATGAGGAAGGTTCTTTCTCATTTGACTATTTCTTTGTTTTTTTGTGTAGAAGCCATCTAATGTCGTTTGCCTTTTCTTGTTTTTTTCAGCAAACAGTTGTCGATAGCAAGACGTTGTATCAATGACACTTTGTCTTGCCTTTGAACTTCTATCAAAATTTAAATCTTTTTGTATCAACTGATCTGTAATTTCTGTTATAGTGGCGGAACTTTTTTTTAGAAAATCCGTTGAAGTTCCTTTTGCTCCTTTTGATATTGTGGCTACCACCTCGACGTGCTGGCCTTGGATGTCTTGGATATAAATATCAAGACTTGGATAAAAATATAGGCTCCTTTTCCCTTTCTCACATCATGACTTGAGCCGATTCAATATCAAATGTGCCACAAAATTGCATGCGAATATCAAAGCAACAAAATCATGCGCAATTTCGGGGAATACCAGTATTGCATGTGATTTCGCGGAATCCCAATACTAGCATGTAATATTGAGACAACGTTAAGCAGGGTCTTACTGTATATAAAAAGTTTTTAGTAAACAAGTAAACAGTGCATTTTCTTCTCCTCCCCCTACCTTTCTTTATATGCTTATATCTTCCTTTCAATGATTTTTAAAACTCTTGAAAATGAACATGATGGTCCTTAAATGAGTTCAGGTTTTTGACAGCCTACAACTTTTGAACGGAGCAAAGTATAATAAATCCGTAAAGTGGTGGCAGCAAGACGGGGCCCCACCTCATTACGCTTTGGATGTCTGTGCATCTCTGAATGAAACTCCCTGAAAGGTGGATTGGGTGCCGTGGCCCCATCAAGTGGCTGGGCCGGTCCCCATATTTGACATCCTCCGAATTTTTTTTTTGTGGGGCTATCTCAAAGAGAAAGTCTATGCCCACCCCATTGACGGCATCGAAGAACTGCGAAGGAACTGATAACCCAAGAATTTAACACACTTCCTATTTAGTTCTGTCGCAAGGTAAGTGCAAACATGGCTTTGCGCCTCCAAGCAGTAATCGATCGCAATGGAGCACAGATTGATATTGCATTGGAAAACCGCCATAGAGAAACATTTTTGTATCCTTTGATGATGTATAACACTTCACAGATTAAATAAATTGTGTTCTACAATAGAGTTATTGGCTGTCAAATACCTGTATAACTTATGGGCCACCTGTATAACCCATCAAAATAAGAAATTTGATCCAATTTCACTCCAGTTGGCCCTCCACAGATTCCTCCTCTGCAGAAAATATAGGCAAACCTCGATATATAATTTTCATTTCCCAGATACTGATATATAGTTTTTTCATTGGTCCCTATACAGCTGCAATTGAAAACATTCAAATAAAGCCCGCACCCATCTTTCCTTGAACAAAAAAGCATGAAACTGTTGCACGTAATTGAAAATCTATTGCAACACATCTTTACTTGAATGGGTGTGAGAAAGTCTGGAATGTACAAATGAAGGAAAAAGAAACACAATCAATTGATGCATTCGTGATCGGGCTTCGCAGGAAGCTTCCAATAAACAATCAAAAATTAATCACTTTATTTTATTTTATTTTTTTTTTTAAACCAGAGATTTCCTTTTCTTTTTCCCTTGATAATTTATTCTAACATTCTGGGCATTATTGGCACATCTAATAAGAATCAGGATATCTGATTTCATGTTTGTTTGTTTTTATTTAAACTGTATCTTTGTAATAGAAATACTTAAACATATATTATTTGTTCAGATTTATTAAAGGAAATAGATAAACTTTCAAGCGATTACCTTAAAAATGTACGGTCTATGCAACCAGATAAACGAACAAACCAAATTGAAGATATTCAACAGCTTTTTACAAAGGCAAAGGAATATGGAGATGACAAAGTTCAACTTGCAATACAAACATATGAATTGGTATGATACTTTGAAGTTGTTTTCTTCTTAGATTATTATTCTGTCTTTTTCTTTTGACATATTATAAAATTTGTATTTTCACAGGTAGATAAACACATTCGTAGATTAGATTCTGATCTCGCACGATTTGAAGCAGAATTAAAAGACAAAGCACTTAATAGCCATTCCAGTGATTCGGACAGTACACAAAAAAGTATATGATTTTTCTTTTGTTATTGAAAAGATTTTTAGAATTATTTCTTGTTTAATGAGGTTTTTTGTTGATTTATTAATAATTAATCTTTTAAAGAGAAAAGTAAAAAAGGAAAAGATAAAGATAAGAAAAAAATTGGACGAGGAAGACCAACTTCTTCTGATGATGACATACCCAAGTCGGCAAGGAAAAAGATGAAATCTCAACAACAGTAAAATTATTTTGCTTTATAAACATAATTGTTCTCTTGACATTAAATAAGTAGTGAAAATAAGAAAAATGATATTTACTGTACCAGATTTTTTTTTTCCCCTTTTTATTTGTTACTCGTGATTATTATAATTTATTTTTTTTTTAATAATTTTTTCTTGATAGACAAGAATCTCAGTTCAGTGGCATTTCTAGTCTGCCTATACCCATAACCCACCCATCAGATGTCTTAGATATGCCTGTTGATCCAAATGAACCTACCTATTGTTTATGTCATCAGGTATCCTATGGTGAAATGATTGGCTGTGATAATCCTGATGTAAGTTCACACTTGTTTTGATAGATTTAGTTCTCATAACATTTATTTTTTATTGCTCATTTAAAATTTTCAGTGATTGGATTGTTCTAAATTGGTTTTATTTTTTTAGAATTCTTGCTTTGGTCAGGCAAATGCCACTTTATTAAATCAAGCTATTTATTAATTTAACCTAAAAGTTAATAAAAATCAGTGAAATAGGATAAAAGGTATAACAATAAAATTACAAAAGGATCTTCTAGTTATGTGGTCTCACTATGTTTGGGTCATAAAGTATCTTCTAGTCCCATTTGCCATCCTGATTAAAAATTAATGTTTTCTGGTGCATAGGTCGCACTGTTTTACAAAAATTTTGGGTTAGATTACGAAGAGAGAGTGAAGAGAAAATATATAAAATTTTGTTATAAAATCAATATTTATGCTGCATGAGATGAATCAGTTATAGGCCCCAAAATTGGTATCAATTATTTCATCTATAATAGAATAATATACCTAACAACTTGTACAGATTTTCCGTATAATATACGAATTTTGATGTATTCATACGGATTTTGAAAATGGCAAACGCAAATTGAGACACCTGGAAAAACAGTGCGAAATAAAGCAAGTACAAACAGATGCACTAGATGATAGAAGCTCGTAAGATACTATGTTTCTGAAAATTGGAATATTCACATGGCTGTGTGCTTATAGTTACAGAGCAATACCACTACATTCTATATAAAAAGTGATATTCTGATGAAACTTTTATGACGTGCAGTAAGAGCTGCTCTACATCGAAGAGGCTTTGAAGGCTTTCCTGTGCAGCTTCTAGAGTCCATGGTTCATTGGAATTGGACTAGTACAGAGTGTGCATACCTCATATCTGTTCAGTAGGTTTTGTCTCTGGTGAACGTGCAGCCTCAGAAAAAAAAAAGTATCTGCTGTGTTGCAATATGTAGATAGGTATTGTCCTGCTAGAATACATCATCAGGAATGCACTGCAGGAAGTTGCTTTTGAGAACATTTGCAATTCAAAATACTCTTCAGGGGGAAATCCTGAGATCACACACTTCCTTCGGAAGGGAAGTAAAGCCGTTGGTCCCGTGTAGTCGTTTGCCGGCTGAACGTTAAAGAACCCTTGCAAGGCAAAATTTGCGGCCCCGATAACGCCGTCCTGAAATGACCATAGCAGTTGAAAAGGACGTTAATACCAAACAAACCAAACCAATCAAAATACGTTCTTAGCCTGTATGACATGATGTTGCAATTCTCACAATCACTAGTTTTCTGTGCATCATAAAAACTAAGATATTTCGGTCTTTAGTGATGAGAGCATATTCTGCCTGTACACCAGTGATGGACGTGTACATGTGCGGCAAAGAGTCTGCCTGTACAATAGACTGCCATCTTCCACAGTACATCCGTTTATGGCACGCAGGTCCAAGCCCTGGCGTAATTGTGTGGGATGCATTTGGGATTTCCATTGTATGTTGTTATTCTAATCAGTGTTCTGCCAAAAATTAATAGGAGACCTAATAAATCCAGTAAAGTTGAATGCACTGATTGTTATTCGATGGGAAAACTCTGATTGGCATAATTCCCACATTATGGAATACATAATCAAATGGCTTAATGAACACAAATAGACTTTATTTATTAGTTTTAAGAGGTTTTCTTTTCCACCAATGTTTTATAGTGAATATTTCTTAACTTTGACCAAATTATTTCTTCAAAGCATTTATGAGTCGTATCGATATCTTAAATTTAGATAAGTATGATATTCTCATTAACAAAAATAAAATGGATTTGTATCTCTTTTCTAACCAGTTATATACTGCTAACCAAATTTTTCATTAATCTTAAAGGTTTTTTTAAAACAGCTTTTTTTTTTCAGCATCTAAGCATATTAACACCCGAATTTTTCAATTTGATATAGTTATGTCATTTTATTAGAAGCAGTATTCTGAGAACCGAGCCTTACATTTGCACTATATCATTAACTAAGACAATCTTAATTTCTCATTAAAACAAAGCTAATTTGTTTATACAAATGTTAATTAAAATCCATTGTTTTGTATATACACGGCGTGGCCAAAAAATTAGAGACACCTCTTATTTGAAAGTAAACCAGTCAGAAAGTAACGTAGAGTGACATAACGCAGAGCTGTTTATATAAGGAACTCTCAGCTTCGGACGATACAGTTATCACAGAAGTCAATGTCAAAATGGGTAAGACGATGATAAGTGAGTTTGAAAGAGGGATGATCGTCGGTACAAGAAGAGCTAGCGCCAACGTCTCTGAAACGACGACTCTTTTAGGACTTTCTCGCCCAACAGTATCTTGGGTGTTTAGAGAGTGGCAGTTGAGAGAAAAAAACTTCAGGCGATAGGGACTATTCTGAAAAAGGCGAGTAACATGCATAGTCTGCAGCAACAGAAGGACAATAACACAACAAACTACATCTGAATTCAATGCAGGTGCATCATAAAGCATATCCTACCGCACAATAAGACGGACTTTGCAAAGAATGGGCTTTAGCAGCAGGAGACCATCAAGAGTGCCTTTGATATCACAGGAAAAGGCACCTGTTGTGGGCCCAGGAATGACGTTAATTGATCACTTGAGGAGTGGAAAAAAATAGCCTGGTCTGATGAATCTCGTTTCCTGCTCCATCATTCAGATGGCAGGATCAGATTATGGTGCAAACAGTACGAGTTCGTGTACCTCTCCTGCCAAATGACAACTCTTCAGACTGATGGCGGTGAAACTATGGTGTGGGGAATGTTTTCCCAGAGTTCACTGGGTCCCTTGATATCTGTGGACAATTCTGAACAGCACAGTTTGCGTCAACATCGTTAGCGATCATGTGGACTCGTCTATGGCTATGATGTTCCATTTTGGATATGGTCACTTTCAGCAGGACAATGCATCTTGCCACTGTGCTCGATTGGTCACAAATTGGTTTGAGGAACATCAGTCAGAGTTTAGTCTGCCTCCATGCGCAGCTCAGTCCTCTGACCTCAATCTTATTGAGCATTTGTGGGACGAAGTCGAAAGATCACTTCTAAACTTGGAAACTTCACCATCTAATCTGCCATAATGTCGGCTGTGGTCAGAGTTAAAGGTGGACCAACTCGTTATTAGAGGCTGTCTATAATTTTTTGGCCACTCAATCCATTTTGATACTATTCTTACTGCATTAAGACTATAACATGCATTACTACATTTGATTTATGTATTTCTAGTGTCCAATTGAATGGTTTCATTTTGCCTGTGTTGGCCTCACCAGTAAACCGAAAGGGAAATGGTATTGTCCAAAATGCATAACGGAACGGAAAAAGAAATGAAGAACTTATAATTTATGATAAAGGACATTCCAAGAAAGGAAATATCTCACTTTTTAACTTTTCAAGTACATCGTCATTTACATCAGTATTTGTATATATTGTTTATGATGTAGATATGTTAGTTAAGACTTTGAAATAAATATAAGAAAAAGCCATATGTACAGGGGGAAGGGGGATGACAATTTTAAATGTTTTAAAATATATGAATTTTTTCCATGTAAATGTTATATTAAAGCAGATTTGATTTTAAAAAAAAAAAACTTTCCTTGTGGATATATTTTTTTATGTTAATATTTTTTCCAAAAGACAATTAATGGTTTAAGGATTAGATTTGCTGTAAAAGACATTAAAAAAGTGCAAGCTTTTAAAAGCTCAATTTAATGTTTTGGTATTACAATGGAACATGAAATTCTTTGGCATGTCTAAATGTCAGACTTCACCATTTGAAGACTTTCAGAAATAAAAACACAAATTCTAAAAAGACATGATTAGTCAGTGGTAATTTCAAAGATCCTACCTCTGCCCAGATGGTGGGTAGGTTAAAGAGGTGTTATTGAGTCCCCACCTCGATCTCATGATTTGACACCTTTGGACTTCTACCTGTGGGGGAACATCAAGAATGATGTACATCGACAAAAACCAGCTACAATCAACAAGCTGCGTGAAAAAATTGTTGTCGTGCGCTACCATTACACTAGATATCTGACACTGATATCAGCCGTAGTTTGGTGTGCCGTTCGGCATCATTGGCATTGTTTAGAAGCAGCTGGTGGTCATTTTGAACATACAACTTTCTCACAATGCCAAAAATTGTACCTGCAAGTCAAATTTGTAACAAGATATGGACTATCGAACAGTGAGCACATTTTTTGGATCCCTCTGTACATTGTCCAGCCACATTAATAGGTCATCCTGCTTGTGCACAGAAATGGTTTGGGAAAGTATAGTGCACGTCATGTGACCCATTTTGGATATAAATAACCAACCTTTCCGTTAGCAGTTTAGATTACAAATCATAGCAATAATCAGAGAGGGCAAAGATCTGACTTTGAATGGCATGATCATAGGTGGATGATGTGCTGGACGAAACCTTTCCGAAACAACTGTTCTCTTGAACTTTTAAAATACTGTATTTTTCAGTAGTATAGCTGTGACTTATCTATTAAAAAAGTGAAAATTTTGACGTGTGCAGCCTATCAATCGCTGCGGTCAAACTATCAAATTATTTTAAAATTTGCTATATTTTCGTGATGAAAAGTTTGTTTTTCATAGGGAATCATTTTGTCCTACACCTGAGAGGCCACTTTGATAGAGCTGACAAAACTGGAATTAATGCTTCGGATATCATCAGTATGGAATGACATTCGACTGCCCTCCAAATAGAACGGGTAGATATAAAAGGTGAAAAGACTGTATCCATTACAAAGACAGACTACGAAAGTTCTTTTACAGTAGCATTTGAATTTGTTTGATTTTAGCCCACTCATAAATAAGCGACCAGGAAATTATTTTTCATTCGCTGCTCAATGAAGTATGGAGCTAATCTTGAGCAAGTGCAGCTAATGCAGCTAAACTTAAGCCGCTAGTCATTTTAAACGCAAAACAATGCCTCATGAAGATTTCCCACCTGGTATAATTGTCATCGTAAACAAAAAAGGATAGATGACAGAAATGGATTAAAATAAATTAACATATGGATTCCTAATTCTTGGTCAGAGTGTATATTATACATTGGTATCCAAAATTAAATCAACAAGAACAAAATGAAGAACTATCGCAACAAGTAAAGAACTATAATGAAATTTGATATATAGTGTTCTACATGATAGAAATATTCAAAAATCACTGACCATCATGCACACGACATCAAATATGCAGTAGCCCATGGAGCAGTAATGAAGGCGCATGTGATCACCTCTAACAGCTGCAGAGCTCTCATGAACCGTCATTCTACTTATAATAGAGAGGTTAAGCACCACGTAAACGTGACGCGAATGCGTGCGACGTTTCCAATCTGAAATAATGAAGGTTTTTCATTGTTAACAATTGAAGACAACAAGAGCCAAGTCATTTCAGAATGAAAACGTCACACTTGTTCGCGTGTACGCTTTGCTTAACCTCTAATGTTGCTTATGAGATTTTAAGGGAATGAATCCCACCAAGAACAGATGAAGGTAGGCTCTAAAAATCTTCATTTATATGCTCTTGATCCCACTCTTTGCACAGGGCTCTGAAAATCATCAGTTAATAGTGTAATTTAAAACAATAGGCACAATTCCCATACATAGGTAGAGGATGCACATTCAATAAAAAGTTTTATCTGTCTAACAAGGAGACTCCACGTACTCTGACTCACCAAATTTGATAAAAAAAAAATTCTGTGAGTAGCTTTTACCAAATTAACTATCCATGCAAAGCCATTTGATACACTTTTCAAAATTTTCCTAGGACATAGTGAAATACACTTTATGAATTTTTTTTCCTCAGAAAATTTTGAGAAGTGTATCGAATGGCTTTACATGGATAGTTAATTGAGTGCAAGCTACTCGAAGATTTTTTTTTTTTTAATCAATTCTGTCAATCGGAATAGTGAGATTTCCTTACATTTTGATCTGGGAATGCATCAGTTCTTTTATCCATTGTTGTCACTTGCTGTGCACATGTGCTCGCATTTGTCACTTTGCCATACGTTGTTTGCCAGACCCAATGTGAAACGGAACTAGAACAGAAAATATTAAAAGAGGATAATAATTATAAAAAAGTACAATATATGAATATTTTTAAATAACATTCCAGTTCTTGGGTGCTTTTCTCAGTTTTGCAGCATTTATGGAACACACTCGCAGACAGAGGCAGGAAAGTTGACTACTTCCTAGGAGAGGTGTGAGGATTTAACCATGCTAAAATACGGGAGTGAATGGTATTGCTCCTCTTCCCCAACTTCCACCCCTAACTTGGAAAGTTGAAAAATTAATTTAGATCTGAAGGGAGTGAGTAAATAATATGAATGACTGGACCAAAGTTTTAACCTTCACTAGGCTAAAAACATTTTAAAGTGGATTTTCAACTTGTTTTTATTTTTCTTTTGTATACAAATTTTTTAATTACTTTTCTTATGAAATAAATATGGTATAGTAAATCTATATTTTTAATACATTCATAATGTGGGGAAAAAAAAAAAAAGTCATACATATGAAAACTCTATTCAACCAATTATTTTGTAACCAAATACCTATTGCAAATATTAAATAGATAAAGTAAACAAAAAATTAAAGTAAAAATTTCTCTAAAGGAAGTTACTACATCAGAAACACCATATGAAATATAAATTTTCTCTAGTTATAGGCTCATCAGGGGAAATGCCTTCATCTTTTCAGCAAAGTTGAGCTGCTGCATGCACTAGAAGTCGTAATCTCTCATTTGTTTAAGAATAGTTTCTTATATCTCTCCAAAGATTTAAATAAAAATGAAACAATATTTGTTCATTCATTCATTTATTTATTTATTTAATACTTATAATTATTCCCCTTAAAACGTGAATCATTAAGGCAAGCATCATACCGACGAAAAAGATGGTCAGATGACTTTTCAGTCCCAGGGCCTGCCTTTTTCGTCGGCTATGGCAAGCATTAATTTCATCAACCATTGTTGATGGAACATACAAACATGATGAACCGACTGTTGATGCAAAAACCATCAGCTGATTGTTCACACATGCAAGCAAACAAGCATAAACCAAGTCTATGTCATCTATATGGATACACTGGAGGACCGCAAATCCGGAATGCTCGGGACTAGAATCCTTCTGGATTCGTGGTTTTCCAGATATGCTTAGCGCACGTGTGCATATTTAATTACGGTAAATAGTTTCTGATAATAGTCATTTAAAATAAAAGTTTTCACATTAATGCAATTAAAGCAATTATTATAATTCAGATTTGTGGTTTCCGGATTAGTGGTCCTCCACCTTATATAGATTATTAATTTCTATGTTTTTGAGAGACTTATCTCCAGTTTTGGATTTTTTCTATCATTTTGATAATAATACACTGCTGTGTGTTAAACTTCAACTTTATAACTTACTTCCAAGCTGCTTTTTAAAACCAAACATATATACATATGTACTTTATTCAATTTTGAAGTGGGTTCAACACAAGATTGCGACTCTTAAAGGAATTAAATGTTTTCCCTAAATTTAACACCAATTGAGGATGAAAGCATAGTTAGTGAAATATGCATCTGGTTTCAAAACTTAAATAATTTTTTTTTTTTGTTTTGATTTGGAATTCTTTTTTTTCAAAACCGATTGAATCGGTTTATTGAATTTGATTCTGAAATCTGAAATACCTTGGTGACATAACTACAATATCTACTTTTCTATTCGGATTTTTGTCAGCATTAAAAATTGTGACGTCGTTATTTCCTTTGTTTAATGAAGATTTTTGCGATTGTTCCATGAAGCAGCATCAACAATGGAACAATCTATACAGAGTTTGCCAAAAAAATCTATACACACTTTACTGGATATCATCTATAATTTTTTCCATAACAGCAAAATCGAAAGCTTACACCCCAGTATTATTACAAGTATTGAATGAAAATGATCCCGATAAAAGACATTGCCACAATTGCCACCTAGACGTAGGAGATTATTGATAAGAGTTTGCTAGGAAATGGATAGGAGCAACTGTTCGTTGTATTCAAAAATATCTCAACGCTTATGATAATCACTTTGAACAGCCGTCATAATTGTAGAAGTCAAAGAGGACTTATATCCATCACTTGATGCCTGTATGAATTTAGTGTTACAACTTTTATATACCGTAGTTTTTCTTTCGCTGAAGTGTA
>JAHWFO010057280.1:222723-233685 GCA_023313115.1 Rhysida immarginata
TATGAACAGAAATAAAAATGCCGCCACATAGATCTACAAGTTAATAACTCCGGTTCTGCAACGCCTAGAAGGTTAATGAATTTCGGTGGAATAATAGGGTACATAAAACTGTGTATACAGTTAAAATTTGATCATATTCCAACGAGTAGTTTCCGAGTTACGCACTCAACACCGTAACACATGCTGGTTAGTACTCACATGTGAGCACTGTTAGGATTTTGAATGCGTAACTCGGAAACTACTTGTTGGATTACGATCAAATTTTAACTGTATACACAGTTTTATGTACCTATTATTCCACCAAAATTCATTAACCTTCTAGGCGTTGCAGAACCTGAGTTATTAACTCGTAGATCTATGTGGTGGCATTTTTATTTCTGTTCATATCTCAGTTAGCGTTCAAATTTGGACCCACACTGTATTAAAAGAAAATGTTCATTCTGGTCACCTCTGTCATTGCTTACAGTTATACACACTTTTTCAGATTCATCCTGTATATTTCTATTTAAAATCTTTTTTCATAAAATCATCAATAAATCAAACATTTTAGAAAATTTACAAAACATAACCAATCAAATGAACGATCAAAATTTAATCATTTTGTGTCCATGGACTTTGAACCCATTCCTTTATATTATTTATGAATGGCACAGCAGTTTCTTCGTTCTCAATTTGGATAATGCTAAGAATATTCGATGTGTCAATATTATCTTCATCCAAACATATAGCATCGTCATCGTTTATCAAACAAGGAACTTCCCTGGCATGTCCCAAAGATGGCCGATGCGCTGACTTAAAGACAAAGCGAGAGTAAACTCGCGCGGCCACCACGCGCTAAAAAGTGATAAAAACAAATTTAAACCTTATGTGACGAGGATGAATCAAAAAGTAAGCTACACTCTGCACCATCTATGGTCGAAGAGCGCCGACATCATTTACTGTTTTTAAGGATGTTGCCTGTAGTCTATAATTGCAACGTGTTCACGAGTTTACTGCGTACGCAAGAGCGTTGTTGTCATGGCGCAGCAACTGGTTGTACACTCCAAGTTAGAGATTCGCGGAACGAACCGTTTTTTATGGGCGAAAGGCTTAAATTGCACTGAAATCCATAAGGAAATTTGCAGTGTCTACGGAGATAATGTGATTTCTCGTCCTGCAATTATGAAGTAATACCAGCAGTTGGAAAATGAGCGTTCAGATTTGACGGATGAATACCGTGCAGGAAGACCATCCACGTCCAACACTCCTGAGCATATTGCCCGCGTTAATGAGATGATTTTGGACAATTGACGAATCAGAGTTAAAGAAATCCTAGAACGCTTAGCGTTTCTTATGGGCGTGCGCTGACATGGTTGAGAAATACTGGAGCGGATTTTTATGGCAGCGGCATGGAAAAGTTAGTTTGACTTTCAGACAAGTGTTCACAATTGTTTGGTGATTATATAGAAAAGTGAAATAAATGGTGTACGTTTTCTCAGAATCTGAGCACTGTGCATGGGATCTTAACTTACATCTGTTTTTACCGTTTCAGAATGTAACTTACTTTCTGATTCACCCTCGTATTATTATATCGATAGAGTTGGTAATATTTTAAAGTTTTTAGTTAGAATTGAAGTTTAGAGTGTGAACCGTAGGAGCAACTCTTAACCTGCCAAAGTCGACCGTCAGTGCTATTATCATGAAGTGGAAACACGACTTCATGGAGGTGGCCACATGTTGACCTATAGGGACTGGAGGGTCCTGAAGTGGTTGATACGGCAGAACAGGGCTGTTCCAGCGAAACAGTGGTGGCAAGTCTTCCGACAGGCAATGGGAACAATTGTCAGCACCATAAAGATTCGTTGGGAGCTCCATGCCTTAGGATACACCGATCGGGCTGCTGCCCACAAGCCTAGCATCACTCCTATAAACACCTAGCGTCATGTAGCCTGGTGTAAAGAGCGACATTCTTGGTCGATGGACGACTGGAAGAGCATCATGTGGAGTGGCGAATCATGCTTCACACACTACCAATCGAATGGGCTCACCTGGGTTGGCGTTTGCCAGGAAAGTGGGTGCCCGAGTATGTCATCCCAACAGCGAAGTTTGGTGGTGGTGGTGTGGTCGTGTTTCTGCTGGTTGTGATCAAGGGGAACACAGTATCTGGATGTTCTAGACATTTCCATGCTTCCTACGTTGTGGCAGCAGTTCGATCAAAGCCCATTTGTGTGCCGTGCCATAAGGCCCACGCTATCAGCACCTCGTTTCTTAGAGAATAATGCTCAGGAACTTCAGTGGCCCGCCCATAGTCCAGACCTCAACCCTATTGAAATATTTGGTATGAATTGGAGAATCAGTCGTGCACGTCCAATGCGACCAGAAATGTGCATCCAACTTGTGCAAGTTTTGAAGATAGAGTGGACAAAAATACTGGTTGCTTGCTATCAGAAACTGGTGGAGAGCATGCCACAGTGTAAGGACACAGTGCTTAGGGGAAAAGGCTATCTTAGACACGCTATAAACAAGAAATTTAGCCTTCCGAGTAAGGTATAGGAAAGTAGCGGAAGCCTTGAGTTCATCTATTTTTTTATTCCTTCACCTGCACTTTTTATCCCCCATTTTTTAAAATCAAAAATTGATTTTCTCGAACCTAGTATTTAGAAAATATAAAAGAACCCTATCTTCTTTCCTTTCTCGTCATTTTCGAATGATATATGACACTCCATATGTTGCCATAGTTCTAAAGAACTCCAAGTGATTGCCACCCTCATAACTCCAACCCTACTGGGACAATTTAGCCCAAACTTTACAGTAATGTTGATCTTACTTAGAGGAACCTGCATACCGAATTTCATTCTTTTATATGCATATACCTTTTGCCCCCCTCTGATTTCTGCCCCCGAAACTCCAACCCCAGTGGACCAATCAAGACCAAACTAAATAGTGGAGGTGCACATGCTGTAGTAAGCTACATTCCGAATTTCAACCTTATACCTCAAAAAATGCAGAAATTATGAAGGGGATGAATGGATGGACGGACAGACAGACAGACGGACATCGTGAAACCAATAAGTAGCTCCATTCTTCCGTTACTTAATAAAGTGTCTGTTCCGTACAACAGGTGTCCATTTTCCATTGAGCAGGTGTCAGTACTCGAAGAACACACTCTCATCTTATTTGGCTTAATGCTTGGTGTTTGCCTGACATTAGTTCTTGAGATTTCCACTCGACATTGATGTCACTTTCAGTTGAATAGGGTATTTGCAGAATGACAGAAATCTTGCATATAAATTTCCTGCATAGGTGACACATGCTATGATGGTTCGACATTTGTACTGAATCGCAGATGAATTTAGTTAGGCATGTTTTTATTTATATTATCTTTAACATCACAGGCATGTTAACAAGAACCTGTAAAATTGTTTTGAAGGGGTGTTAAAATCTTTATTATGATGCACTCGAAATCAGTTTTTTTTTTCTCTCTCTCCCTTCTATAATGGCATTCACAAAAGAAACTAAAAATTTACTCAAAAATACAAATTTCCTTTTTTCAAACAAATAACAAAAAATGCTTATATTGAATAGATTACAGTTATCTTTTCTGAGAAACTAGTTCGTTCATTCCTGTTTAGAAAATAAATTCCTTATTTATGAAATTGCAGCTGAATCCACATATAATGAACACTGTTAAACAAAAAAGCGGTTATAGTGAAGTTAATTGAAATCCCCAACAAATTTTAGTTACAATGATATATTGAAGTGAATAATTTAATAATTTAGAGGATTAATATCTTCAGAATTAATTAAAATAAACACAAATTGTAAACAAATTCTTTTCAAAATTATGTCTAAAATATTATCAGATTTAAATGACTCAGGAAGGGTTGAAATTGTTGGGTTATTTTCAGTTTATTTTAGGTTCCTACTGATGAAGATCACAAGTGTGATCAAAAAAAGCTGTTCTAAGGTTTTTGTTCATTTTATTGTGGACTAAAAGGTATTTCGATTTTCGTTCTATGGTTATTGTCTTTGGTTATTAAAGGCATTCAAACGCACATAGTGTGTTTTCTTGGTCAAATATAAAGAAATGCACCTTAAATAAAAGTAAATTCGCTACATGCATTATAAACGAAAGAATTACGGTTATAATGAACAAATATGAGGACATTTAAAAATTCATTATAAGTGGGTTTGACTGTATTGCTCATTAAGTTTGTGTATTCAAATATTGAGAATAACTGAAATTGAATACAACAATTCTTGGGAAAATAATAACCCCTTTCTTTAATTTAGCAACTAGGCATTATTTATTTGACTTGAACAAAACTCTCAATATTGTTTTTCATATAGTTATCCATTCAAAGTGAATAATTAACCAAATATTGTTGAGTTAGTTCCTTGTTGCCACATGAAAGTAGGAGGGCTGCCCTTTTTTTTTTTTTAATCCTGAGATCACACACTTCCTTCGAAAGGGAAGTAAAGCCGTTGGTCCCATGTAGTCGTTTGCCGGCTGCACGTCAAAGAACCCTTGCGAGGCAAAATTTGCGGCCCCAATAACGCAGTCTTGAAATGACCATGGCAGTTGAAAAGGACGTTAATACAAGCACAGCAAACTAAACCATTTTTTTTAATAATAGATAAAACTTAAGTATGTAAGTTTAAAGGGAAATTTTTAGAGAAAAAACGTAAATAGAGACTCAAAATGTCGAAAATATCACATTACTTGATATCAATGATATCAGGTGACTATAAAAACTTTAAAAAAATTTATAATAACAAAAAAAAAACAAAACAAACACTTCATTCATGCCTGGATTTGAACTGGCGATCTCAGATCTTTCGCAGACAGACATATACAGGGTGTATTTGAACCCCCCTGTCACACACTTCTGGTGGAGATTCCCCACAGCGAGATGAAAACAAAAGTTCATATAAACATGGTTCGGATAATGAATCGTTTGAGATTTCCGCAGTTAAAAGTGAAGTTTCAGCAGCTAGGTGGCGATTCCCCCTGAATGGTTAGGTAGACCTGAAGTTATTAGCAGGCACGCCTGTTAATAACCAATAAATGGGACGTTATTTCAAGAATTTCTTGTAGCTTCTCTGGGAGTAAGTGAAAATTATAGGATTTGTATAAAAAGTATCGGGAACAATTTTTTTTCCTGACGTGACTTTAGTTCGCAACGTGCTCGCATCGAGCTTGCTCGGTGGTGTGGGGTCTGATCTTCAAAACGCACCCAGCGTCAGTCGCCTGCGAGCGTTTGTTCAGGCTAGATCAAAGTTTTAGTGGACCCCTGTCGAGTGACTCGGTGCAAGCTCAAAATGTAGTGAACGATTAAACAGGGGTATGCCATCAAATTCTGTGTTGGACTGGGGAAATCTGGTACGGAGACGTTGAGCATGATTCTCTAATTGTTCAAGGATGAAAGCATATCATAAACTGCAATTTTTAAGTGGCACAAGCTCTTCAAAGATGGCCGAGAGCTCTTCAAGAACTGACGACATGTGCATGAAGTGCTGAATTCAGATCGTCGGTTAACCGGGTGAGGTCAGCCATCGCCAGAGATTGGAAATTGCATCACGGCAATGCATCCAGCCACACCTGCTTCAAGGTGACCAACTATCTGACACAAAACTGCGTCATAACGATTCCCCAGCCTCTTTATAGTCTTGATTTGGCTCCAGCAGACTTTTTCCTGTTCCCAAAAGTGAAATCCTCCCTCAGAAGACTCCACCATGAGACCTTAAGTGGTGTCAAAGAAGCTTGCACGCATACCCTTAAGGACCTTCCAGATGCCTACCAAGGAGCCTTCGAGTTGTGGAAAAGCCGCTGGCAAAAGTGTGTCAATGCTCAAGGGATGTACTTTGAAGAATTTTAAGGTTTTATAGCAATATCTAAAATAAATCTATTTTTCCGAAACTTCTCCCATTACTTTTTATACTCGTTCTGTATATTGCCGCTCAAATGGTAGAAGTATATCTGAACATCAAGTGTGATAAGTCATTTACATGTCGGTCTCAACATCCTCACCATCATGGTCAGCACACAATAAAAACCAACAATTAACAATAGCATGTAAAGCCTATACACCTATTTTGCGGGGAATGGATGTAATCACATCTCCTATCCTGTCCTTTCAGGCGTTGTTGTCGCAAGCTTTCCTGCTATACACACGCTCCTTGGCCATAACCAAAAATCATATGGTGTCATGTTTGGGGATTGTGGAAGCCAGTGCAGTTCCACCAAGACCAATCCATTTACTGGGAAATTGCAGTCCAGATAGGCACGAACAGTAAGGGCATAATGGGGTTGTACACCTCATTTGGTAATACCCTGCACATCGGATTTGTAGTGGTAGTCCATTAATGGTGTACTGCTTAAACATGTTTAAATACATGCGTGAAGTATCAAAAAAGTAGGGCCGAATTACTCCAATGATGATCATAGCACATTCACCTTTGGGGAGTCATGTTCATGCTCCCGAATGACTCGAGGATTTTCAGTGCCCCAGAAAATTGTGTTATGTCAGTTGACAAGTCCACTTGTGTGAAAAGTGGCTTCGTTGCTGAATTCCATGACATTCCAAAGGTCTTCTGGATTTTCTTCATTTCACCTAAAATCTCGACCGTATTGCACTCTAACACGTTTTTGTGGAATTCCGGTTTCAAAACTGCACTGTCTGGTTGACTTTGAAGGACTCCATAGTAGGGCTTGTTGCACAACAGTACAACATTGTTCACTTTACACCTTCCCACTTTGGGTGTCCTGTTTCCTAGATGATGGCTGCTGTTCGCTACTGATCACTTTCCAAAAACTTTTGGTAAATGTGGCGAATTGTTAAACAGCTTGGTGGTTCACGTTCAAATTGATGCTCAAACCTTCAACAGAGTACAGTCACCGAACCATATACTTCCATCAACTCTTTGCTCCAATGTTAATCGGTTGCCCATTGTGGAATGTCATCTACAAAAACAAGCAAAACATGCTTAATACATAATAAATATTTATCCTGTTTGAGTGATGACATAATTTTGACTCTCCCTGTATATACAGCAGACATAAATACAGGGTGTTTGCACTTAATCAACGTTGTTCCTTACGAATGATTCCTCGCGTGTATTAGCCATCCGTCATGAGGAGCTCTTAACGACTTAACAGCTTTGATTGATTTAATACTGCATTTTAAAAAATATTTCCTCGAATTAAAAATTTAGTTGTATTTTCTTCAAAATATTATTAAAAATGATTTCATATTATCCAAAATTTCCATAAAAACATTTCGTAATAATCATATGATTTTACTTGCAAAATTCACTGGGAGATTAGGGCAGGAAATTATTTCATATTAAGCTTTATCGTACATGTGTTAAGTGGATTATACTGTATATTGCTTTTCAAGATACTTTGTTATGATTGTGGTACAGATTATTTGCACATTTGGATGAATGTTGTATTGAAAGCAATGAAAGGTTTACAAAAGAATCAAGGGTATGAAAATTCAGTGAAATTATGTTCTTCTTGCATTGCTTGGATTTTTTTTAAAGTTGTATAGTCAGTGTTTAATTATTGAGTTGAAACTTGAATTTTTTTATTTCTGTTAAATGCAAGATGTTTGTTTTAACTCAAGATAGTAGTTGATATTAACTTTGAAAATGCAGCGCTGATCCAGCTTGCCTAGAGCTTCAAATTTCTAGTAAAGTCTTAAGTCATGGATTCAAATCTGTTTTTTGTTTTGTAGATGTGCGGAAAGATTTACTCACGTGTAAGGGTGTTAGTACAGCAGTTTCAAAAACCTATTTTAAAATGTTGATTTTATATTATTAGACATTATCTTAACGTTCAAACTATAAAATATTTCAAACAAAATAAAAATATGCTAATTGTTTATTAAAAATTTCTTGATTTAGGTTGAAAAAAATCCAACTTTGGGAAGCATTGAGACCACAAGAGCAGAAGTAAGTTACATGTATTTTACAAAGTCTCTATTAAATTCTAGGATTGGAGCTAATACAATGAAACGAACAATAAGAGTCAAACTTCCGGTTAATAGGCTTCAAAATAATCACCTCTTGTGCACGGCTGTATAAGTTCTTGAATTGCGTTTTATAGTCCTGTGAAGATATGCGCCGAAGTTCAGCTCTGTTGTGTTTGAAATTGATGTCCTTTCAGGACAGACTTCAGTTTGGGAAACAGGAAGAAGTCGGGGGGAGTAGGGAGGTTGGCTCACCTCTGCGATCTGATGTTTCGTCGCAGAGCACAAACTCAATGAAAAATAATTTACATTTAGTCTTTGGTCCATCATAAATTCAGAATAACAGTTGATACATAACACCTGTGTTTCATGTGTCAGGACACAAACTGCTCACAAATGCAATTTTTTTTTCTGCATAGATGGTTGGTTGTGCAATAAAATCCGGGTAGTGACGCATTGACCGTGTTTGTTTGTAAAGTCAAAAAGTACTCTACACGAGTGCTCACATGGTCTTGGTCTTAGGGAGTGCTGTTGTAATTTATGAACAATTTACATCGAACTAATGTGATCATCGCTCAGTAACATTGCTATCAGCAATTACGAATCTCTACTATTTGCAAAGTGATTGCCTTTATTTACTCTTGTTTTTTAGAGATCAATGGACAGGAATTCCTAAAATGACATAAAAGAAAAACAAATTCTAAAACTGGCAGCAATTAAATATAAAAAAAAAATGGCGAAAGAAAACTAATAAAAAAAAAATAAGCAAATTCGTTAAAATGATAAAAGTGCTCTTTTGAGTAGCTATGTTGTTTTTGTCCTTTTCTCTGAACAAGCGAAACTGAGCCAAGATAAATTATCCTCACTAAGCTCAGTAGAGCTCTTGAAGAAAGGACAAATGAACGCCAATGATCTTGGTGAGCGGGGAAGTTACGAACTCATTTGGAGTGAAACTGCCATTTGCTTGCTGCATGCACAGTTCTGGAATTTAATAGACACACCTTGTAAAAGATTATGACTAAAAGTTTACGTTTAAAGGTCAAACTAAAGGAATGGGCATAAAACTTTTAGCACTGATTTAAAAAGGACCATCATATGTTTTTTAATTTATAATGTAGTTTAAAGAAATTAGCATCAAATTATATTATTATTTATTAATATATTATATCATTATTATACAGTAAAAACCTGGTTTAATTTTTTTCCGCTGTTGGTCTCCATTTTTCTTCACTATTAGTATTTTTTCCCTTTAATGTTTTCTCTATTCATGTATTTACCCACATTAATGTTTTTTCTCACTGTAGTGTCAAATCAAAATTTTCAGGTTTATTGCACACATTTTATTTATTTATTATTTTTTTTTTTTTGTATAAATAGACAAACGTACAATGTGTGCCCAGTCCCACAAAGAAATGTTAAATTGAGGTTCTGCTGTATATAATTTAATATAAGCTTTAGAGGAACCGTGAAACTTTTTAAATCAATGAATACTTAAATTTTGTGGCCAAATCCTCCCTGCTAAAACTTTTTGATAATTATCTGTCATTATTTGAATGATTAAAATTAATTCCAGGTAGCTTATGCCAGTTATTAATACTGTATGAACATTTTTCATTACAAATATAACATTGAAAAGAAATTTAAATTGTCTGTTCAGGGATTGTTTTGCTACATAAAGAGTTATGAAAAGTTGTGGCTTCCACTGGCAAGAAACTAAGCATGGACATTTGCATTTGTTTAGGTCACTCCAACCAACATCAGATGGGGTGAGAGTCAGTTTTCCTCTCAGACAGTATTACCTATATTCTTTATACTTTGGGGCCAATGAAATGGAGAAAACCAAGGGGAAATATCTTGCTAATAGGGGAAGGGGAAGTAACATAAAGGTTATGATAATTGATCTTTGGGTTTACTGTTATTGCTTAAATTTTGTTAATGAATGATATAATCAAGTAAAAAAAAAGGCTACCATTGCGTATAACACAATGGGAGTCTTTGCCTGAAATAGGACTTTTTTCATTTATAATAACATTCACGAGTGACAATGTTATACTGTTAATGGTAAAGCACTATACATTTTGTAATAAACAATTTGGTAATTGTAAAAAGTTGACAGTCTCCTGTATGCCAAATTTCTCAAATTTAAAAATGTGTCTCAAGAATGAAAATTTTGTCAAAACATTCATTCCTTTCAATTAGTTTAATATTGATAAAAGAATAATATGAATAATTTTAAATATTTCCAGCATAGTCAGCTTTGATCTTATTCCTTCAAAATTTACAAAAAAATTTAAAAGTTCTTTGAATGTAATTTCATAAATACCTTTTTCAGTTTTTCAATATTTTGGCACACATTTTAAAAACAAAAATATACATGGAAAACTGGTTACATGTAGTAATTTTAAATTTCCAAATGTTTTACATAACTAGTTTTGGCACTACTGTAGCATATAGTTTACCATCCTTTTTTTATTAATATCCCCGGTGCAGTCTACTGTACGTGGCTTATTTCAGCTGGTTCCAACTGGCCCCCAGAAAATGAAGAACTGTAATTAATATTCAGACAAAAAATGTGAACCATTAGCTACCTATAACCAAGCCATATATGGGGCAACAACCCAGTGGGTATGTTTCATAAACTTAGAGAATATGCTGTAGGCATGCTAGGTGATGGTAACCCCGAGAACCATTAGGCTATTATAAGAACACTGTCTCAGTAAATGAAATACCACTAGTTGTTGCTTGCAGGGTGTTGCTCACACATCGGCACTTATAGAGGTCTAATGGTTTGCATTTTTTTAAATTATAGTTATTCGTTTTCTGGGGACCAGGTGGAACCACCTGAGATAGAGCATGTTTTACTGCAAGGTAGGCTGCAAACTGACAGCAGACCGCATATACAATAGCAGCACCCTTTTTTTTTTTTTTTTTTTTTTTTTTTTTTTTTTTTTTTTTTTTTTTTATTTTTTTTTTTTTTTTTTTTTTTTTTTTTTTTTTTTTTTTTTTTTTT
>JAHWFO010057280.1:241711-282403 GCA_023313115.1 Rhysida immarginata
TATGTCCCGTTGTGTCATTGTCCGTTTTTGTCACCGTCCCGTTTTGTCATTGTCCCTTTTTGTCACCGTCCCGTTCCGTCCTTTCCCGTTTTGTCTGTCCCGTTCTGTCTTGTCCCGTTTTGTCATGTCCCGTTCTGTCTGGTCACCGCTTCATCCATAATTTTTCTAGGTAAGCTCCGATATCATCCCGCTTTTCATTTGGTTTATGCTTTTCGAGATTATTTCAATTCTTCTTCTTGTGGACAAATTGGCTTGATGTTATTAAAACATTAATTATTTCAAGATTATTCAACGTTTTGGTTTAACAAAAGGAACACCAGCATGCTTTGCCACCAAAAGCGCATTAGAATGTTGCGACTACGAATTTCGACTCTTCACCACTCTATAGACTTTACATTCTATTATCCTCTGCTGCAAACTCAATATGTTCGTATTGATCATCGCAAATCTAGATCATCTGGTTTAGCAAGGAAAATGTACCTAGGAAGCTTTTATCTACTCTGTCAGTCCGAGATTTAAGGGAAGGAGGGGGGGAGGGGAAAAGATTCCGCATACGGCGTTTAACCTCACCTCAGACTCGCATGCAAATATAAGCAACACAGGGCGCATGCGAGGACAGAGATATCAGGTCGTTACATATCAAATGTCGGATTGCAGAGGTCATCTTTAATGGCCCTCTAGAAAGGACACCTTCACACGTGCTATTCGAAATAACCCCCATTGCAATCCAAACATTGTTGCCAACGATTTGGCAGCTTCTCGAACCTCTCCGATAGAATCCATGGTCACGGAACTCAATAAACTCCCGGAATGCGTTTTCGGCCTCTGCTTGGGTTAGGAATGTTTTCTTCCGGAGAAAATTGTTCAGGCTCTAGAAAAGATAGTAGTTGGTAGGGGAAAGGTCCGGAGAGTACGGGAGGTGGTAGGGTCGCCTTTGTCAATGCAGCAGAAGGACGCCTTTGCGATGCACAAGTGCAGGTTGTTGCTGGCACAGTTTTGTGTGCATACGACGCAGTTCACGACAGTAGATCGCAGCAGTGATTGTTTACCCCTGCTGCAGGAAGCTGTAATGCACTACACCACGGATGTCCCACTAAACCGTAACCATGAGCTTCCTGGAGTGCAACGGGGGTTTAGGGAACTGTCGCGGGGGTTCATCAGCATCTAGCCACTGTGCTGACCGTTTCCTATTGTCGTATAGGAGCCACTTCTCGTCGCAGGTGACAATGCGATCAAGAAACCCCGCTTCTTCATGGCGCAAAAGCAATTCCGTACACACCTCCAACCGATGTTCTTTTTGATTTCCGTAATTTCATGTGGGACCCATTTGTCCTGCTTTTTCACCTTGCGGATGGTTCTAAGGTGTCTACTGACAGTCGACGCTGATGCAGCATGATCCCCTGCAAGTTCCCGAACAG
This sequence comes from Rhysida immarginata, assembly GCA_023313115.1. Lineage (NCBI taxonomy): Eukaryota > Metazoa > Arthropoda > Chilopoda > Scolopendromorpha > Scolopendridae > Rhysida > Rhysida immarginata. Next base: position 243,130 of record JAHWFO010057280.1, read on the forward strand.
TTTTTGACGGGTCCTCTTCCAAGATCGCTTCAGATCAGCGTCATTCAACACGTTGGGCGGTCTGCCGCCTGGCTCATTTGCCAGGTCGGTCACTCCCGCCCGTTGGACAGTACGTTCGTTTATGGTGCCTACACCGAATACCTTATTGATTTTTCGAGAGGCGTTGGATGCAGTGTGATTCAACCTGAACTCGTAATGCATTATCACATTCGTAATTCGTGTGAGTCATGACTATCTTCGCTTGGGTTTAAACGCTATTAAATATCATCGCAGATATGCAAATTTCAGGCAGCTGGTCGCTGATAGGTTTATTTCTGAGAATGTACCACTTTGTTAAGGGTACTTGATACTAAGCGTGGAAACCGTGCTGAAGCGCGAAACCCACCTCGAAATCCGACATTTGATATGTAACGACTTGATACCAAATCATTCCATTCCTATTTCGGGGCGTTCAAATATTCACGTATATCATCAGTTGTATCTGGTGAAAGAGCATCCAGAGTGACTTGTTGCTTGGGAAAGCACATTTCATTACAAGGGCGGATTTAGAAACTTTCAATGTAGAGGCGATGAAATAAAAAGTTACATGGCTAAGGGCCAGTTCATTATCTACTTTCTCAGCTGAGACTTCTCACCTCGGTGTTCAGCAACAATACAGTGACATCATCCCAAGTGTTCCTCATCTCAATAATGTAACTCCATTGTTGCTAAAGACCCAGTTGAGAAAAATTCACTTGAAAAAGTAGATAATGAACTGGCCCTAAGTTACATAAAATGCGAAGAAGTTGGATTTAGAAGTTGATAGTTATAATCCTTATACAGTAGATTCTAAATTATGGGATGCCGTTTGGTATATTTCCTTCGCAGAATAAATTGGGAAAAAGAAGGACCTAACTGACTTCGAAAAGGGACTATTTGTTGGTGCTCATCTAGCTGGAGCCACGATTGAAATAACGAACCTTCGCGTCTCTTGGATTCTCGAAAGGTGCCACGATATCCAGAGTATTCAACCGCTGGAAAAGTGATCCACAAATTCTATCTAAAAAGGAAAACTGTGGCTCAAAGAAAATCAAACATTGGCGAGATCGCTGAGTTAAAACAAGTTGTATGAAGAAACAGAACATCCACTGTGCAGCAATTAATAAAGGGTTTTAACCAAGGCGGCTCCCGACTCAAGTCATCCACCGATAATTGAAGCGGGTCCAACTTGGCAGTCGCATGCCTGTACGAAAACCCTTGATTTCTACAAAGAACAGGAACAGTGGAATTGGAACATCGTGACTGGACACGTGAAGACTGGAAGAAGGTTTGTGTAATCTGACGAATCACGATACACGTTGTTTTGTACCGATGGTAGGCAGAGAGTTTGGCGGGAGCCCCATAAAACGTGGATCTAGCATGCCTTATCGAGACAAATCAATATTCTGATGAAGGTTTCATCTGAACCTCATTGTATGTTCTTCTGCTGGTAAGGAACAGGGTTCTCTGATATTCATGGAAGGACTACCTTAAGATTATTGTCGACCAGGTCCATCCTTCAATACTATATTTTTATCCTTCATACGACGGCTGCTTATCGCGGGCGGTTTAGCGAGAACGAAGATGACTTCTGTCATTTGGCCGTGGCCGCCCCTGATCCCAGATGTCGATCCCTTAGAGAAAGTTTGGAACATATTGGAACGAATATCCGACAGTAAGACGCTCTTCTAGCAAATCTACGAGAACTAAAGGCAAGTCTGATGAACGCCTGGTCTTCTATTGACTTAAAATATCCAAGCCCTCAGCGAGATTCGAATCCGCAACCCAATGGTCTCAAGAGCGACAAGACCTGCGCCTCAGCGATCTTGGCCACGAGAATATCTAAGAAAAAGAAATTTAGAAAAAATGGACATGTTAGTTAAATACGTGTACTTTATTCTTGCAAAAATTAACAAAACAATGGATAATCAAAGACTCAATAACCTCGCCCAACTCGATAGTTTGATGTTACAATTTAGCCATTGGAATCCAAGAATTTAGGATGGTTGGTTTTAAATTTCTGCTGCATTTTAAAATTAATATTGCAGGAGATAAAAAAAAACAAGAATGTATTGTTAGCATTTATTTAAAAAAAAAAAAGTTTTGCCAAGCGCGCATGTCATCTGCCGAATCACGTGATTTGATACGTCAAAAACATCAACAATTGTTAAACAACAATATCCATTGAAAGCTAAATCAGTGTTCTTTTAACTTAGGATTGGCGAACATTACGAAATTTTGATTCCGTGATGAATTTTAAAATTTGCAGACAAACAAGAAATTAAGGCAGAACCGTTATGCAATGAAATGAACAATTCGATTGCCTCTATTTCATTTTCATTTATCGTTTCAGGAACATTTAACATGAATTTAATGCTAATATAATGCATTAAGTCAAGATAACTTCAGCAATTCTATTCACCTCCCATTAAGCTCACAATGGATGTCCAACTTATAGACACTGTTCAACAAGGAAAAGAATTTCATCGCATTATTTTCCAAAATTTCTCGGAGATTAGTGTTATTGCCGAGGGATCCAATTTAGGTAATATTTGGTAATGTTTTTACTTGAATCTTAAATATGAAAAGTATACTGAAGCATTTCCTTTTTACTTAGGACCTTGTGGAAGATTATCTATTTTGGCCATTGGCGTTGAAGGCATTTATGGAAGTAGATGTTACATAATGGATATCTTAACTTGTCCACAGCTCTTTCAAAAACAATGTTTAAGAGATATCCTAGAGGCAACAAAAATTTTAAAAGTACAAAGTTCGCTTTAATAATACAAAGTTTGTGGGATTATAAGATATAAAATTGAATCTAATTTTTGCATGGAAGTAGTCATTAACTTTATTTAGTTGGTTTATTACCCCCCCCCCTCTTTAATTTTCATATTGCCTTTGAAGAACGTTATTAAATTTTCAGGTTACATATAAATGCAAAAACATATGTTCGCTATTGTATGGGAAGCATAAGGAAACTCTCATGAAGCCAGTTTTTGATATTCAGGTAAATGAATTCTTCACTTTTGGATAAAAATGTTGGATGGTTACAGTGTAAAGCACTGGCTATTGAATTAGAAACTTGTTAAACTTATGTAAATTTGTTTGAATGCTTTTTATGCAAAATAGTTGGCCATGTGATTCAAGTGTGTCTAATCATATAATTTGATCACTATGGGTAAAAGACTCATTGTTAGTGCTCGTCTAGCTGCAGCCACGATTGAAAAACGAAGCAGCTGACTGAATTCTCGAAAGGTGCGTTAATCAAGGGTATTCAACCAGAGTTAGAAAAATGATCCAACCTTTGGGTAACTGTGGCTCAAAGACAATGAGCGAGACCTTGTACTGAGAACCAGGACATCCATTGTGCAACAATTGATATTTTAAACCAAAGACTAAACCTGGCCGTATCTAACAGAATCATGCGCTGGGAAATGAAGCGATTCAAATCTGCAGTCGCATCCCTGTATGAATTCCTGATTTCTGCAAAGAACAGGAAAGTTGGTCTGCATCGTGACTGGAAGAAGGTTGTGTGATAAACCAATCACGATACACGTGCTTTTGTACTGACGGTAGGCAAAGGATTTGGCAGGAACCCCATGAAGCAATGGATCCAGCAAAGCTTACAAAGACAACTCGGGGTTGCTCTGATGATGGTATCTTGGTATGGATCTTCTGCTCTTATGAAATTGGTCCCCAATATTCATGGAAGGTCGGGTGAATTCCACGGACTACCTAAACATTGCCAACAAGTCCATTTGCATGGACGACAATGTACCGTTCATCGCACAGTTGTTTACCTAGCATATAGATGACTTCAGGCATTTACGTAGGCCCAGACTTCATCCCCATAGAGAATGTTTGGACATGTTGGAACACTATACCCGACAGCTACATTCTCTTCCAACAAACTGCGAGAACTACACATAATTGAATGTCTGGTAAACGCCTGACATTCCATTGACTTAGAAATACTTCAACACCTTGCTCTATGCCAATCCATATACATGCGAGCCAAAGGGGATTCAACAAAATAGTAACCAGGCTCTTCTAATTCATTTGGTCAGTTTGAATAGTTTTTGCAGGCATTTATCCTTTTACAGGGTGAGAATTATTGAGCTAAATGAAATAAAACGTCGAATTTTCAAAAACTACAGAGTTCAAAAATTTTATTCAAATGTTAAAAGTAGCTACAGATATTCGGATTTAGTTTGACATGTTCGATATGATTGCCATCAATGCCTATGATGATGGTGGCGCAGACGAAGAGCAAGATTCTACAAAACTCGCTGGAGTGTCGGGACATCGATGCTTTCGATGACCTCCTGAATGGCTGTTTAGAACTCGGCGATGGTTCCGGGGTTATTTGCGCAAACTTTGTCTGTAATACAGGGTGATTATAAAGTCACTATACATTTTGGTGAAAAATCCGTTTTATTGGAGCAATTCCAGTATGCATCAACCAGATATCATACCAAGATACATTCTTAGTACATTTCAGTGTACATCCCGGCACAGCTCCCAGCGTTCCACCGTGGCCCGGAAAACATTGCGTAACATAGCTAGTGTAATATACTCCACCGCGGCTGTAATCCGTTGTTTCAGCTGTGCAATGGTGCATAATCTTGACCTGGTACACTTTGGACTTGATAAAACCCCACGCAAATAAATTCATGGGGGTCAAATCTAGGGACCGTGGAGCCCAGTCTTGGTGAGCCCCGACCAATCCATCTGCCTAGGAATGCGCATTCAGGTAGTCCCGATCGCTATTGGCAAAATGGAGTGGTGCCCCATCCTGTTGGAACACAACGGTATCCTAAATCCCATAATCTCCAACTGTGGCTCCAGGAATTGCTCTAACATGTCGAGATACACGGTACCATTGATAGTCCCCTCGGCAAACATGAAGGCCAATAGACTTTGACCGTGTTACCCCCAGCCACATATTTACTTTGGGTGTGTTCGTTATGAAATTCGTTAATGATTTCACCAAAATGTATAGTGACTTTATTTCACCCAGTATTGCCCCACAAAAATGAGTCACAAGGGTTGAGGTCATGAGAATATGGCGGCCAAGCGATTCCCATTCCAGTGGCCTCTGACTACCCTAAAGCCAGAATGCACTCTCTAAAGTTCTCTTCTAGGACTTCAAACATTCTATTGGTTCGATGGGGTCGTGCTCCGTCCTGCATGAACCACATCTTTTCGAAATCTGGGTCAGTTTGGATAATAGGGATGAGATAATTTTCTAAAATTTTGATATATCGTTCAGTAGTCACAGTGCGCATGCTCAAAAAAATCCCAACACGTTCTGCATTCAACCGCCAAGTTTTAACTGAATCTCGCCAATATTCAAAAATTATCAAAGTTTTTTTTTCATATAGCTCAATAATTGTCACCTTGTAAATGCTCTTCATTACTCAGACTTGATCGAATCTACAAGAATTGGTAAAAGCCTTTAAACCATTAAGAATTAAAACAATTCTCTGATGTTTCAGTGTGCTGATGCTGTTGTAGAAAGTCAGAAAACCGACTGTTCACCTTATGATATTAAACCAATAACACTTTCGCAATTATGCAAGAAGTATAATTCGGCCTACATCGACACACATCTGAACGAGGCGTTGTGGTGGGAACGTCCACTTTCTCGTACGGCTCTCAATGCAGCTGCCGCCAAAGCCCTCTGTTTCTTCCCTGGTGTTTACAAGAACTTGAGATCGTAAGTTATCTTTCTTATTAAGGAATAAGGTTATTTTCAGTTTTTTTTTTACTAAACAAAAACAGGAGCGTGCATCCATCCCATAGAGCTCTTGAGTTAACACATTGGTAAGGATCAGGATGTCCTGTAGAATACAGATTGCGCTAATTTTTGTCATCTATCTTCAATATATTTTTCCTTAAAGCTTAGTATACGGAGGGTTGTTTAATGTTCATGTTGATTGTTAAAACGTCGTAGCACAACTTTGAAATGCACGAGGCTCGGTAACAACTGAAATTAACATTGCGTTCATTTAGAATTTTGCTGCCAAAATGCCCTCAACAATTGAATCGTTCTGGGAGGACTACGTCGTAACCCTTTCCGACACTGGTTATTCTTTATTCCAGAATAATACAACAGTGTAACGGAAAAGGTTTCATTATTTCCAAGAATGGTATAACAAAACTTATCAAGCGCAGAAGATAAACGTTCTTTCCGTACCAAGGCTAACATTCGAACAGTGCGGAGGCTAGTCCTTACGGAAAATACGCCAACACAACAGGCCATTACATCGGTAAACCGTATTCAAAAAGATTTGAAATTGGAACGGCATCATAAGGCTCGAGTTCACGTTTTGTTGCCAAGACATTGAACAGCAGAAAAATGTATGAAAGTTATTTGTCAAGCGACAAATGGAAGAACACATCTATTTATCGAGAGATGGCAAGACATGGGCAATTTTTTGTCGACAACAGGGTGATCTGACTGGGTGTGTCAATGCAAATTGAGTTTTCCGAATGGATTCATGATGGTTGCTGGGTACAGCTACAATGGACATCTGACCATCAAAAAAGCGGGATCTAAAGCAACGATAAATGCTGCCTACTATCAGGAAAATGACTCTGAATACATATATTATGAGATCCCACAGTTATATAGCCCTAAGGCGAAAGACGTGTACATCCACCAGGATAAAGCTTCCAGCCACATTGTTGGAACAGGAAACTGAGATTAAGGTTATCCCATTCTCAGACATGCCTCACCCAGGAGATCTTAGTGTAAGACATCCGAGAACACGTTCTGGGTTATGAAAACCCTGTCAAGAGGTGTGAATACAATCGATCTCGCTGTTCTCTGTAGATAAGCCTCTTATAGCGGAAACTTAATATGTCGAGCGATTGCTAGAAGAAAGGGCCATCTTATAGAGCACAATAGGTGGTGGTGAAATGGGTTCCAGTAGATCTACAGTAAGTGTATTCTCGATGCCATAAACGTGAAAAACCCTCCGTAGAAATCTTTGCATTCACATTTGATTCACGTTCATTTACTAACAATTATTTGATGCACGTTCAACAATTAGTTGCAGGAATTGTTTCGAGTTAATTGGCGTTTATCTCTTCGTGGGATAAACACGTCAGAAATTATCAATAGATTTCGAGTTTGATGTATCGATTTTTCTTCATTTTTTTATATTTTTCTTTTAGAAAGATACACCCAGCAAATATGGAGAAATTTTTTAAGATATGTAGTTCAAATGTAATATGCTACATCTTCCCAGATACATACGAGAAGGAAATGAATGACTTGAGGCTCGGTCGAGTACCTAGCCAGAGCGAAAAACTGAATCCTGTCGCCTCCAAACGGAAGAGCTCTTGTTCACCCGAACCTTCCGTTAACAAGAACGTGAAAGTATCTTTTAATGATCCAAAAAACGTAAACCAGACTGTTAAGAAACAATCTCGAATCCAAAGTAAGCTGATCAGTAAGTGCGAAAAGATGAATTGTCTTAGCCGAAAACAGCGAAAATGCATTGCGAAGAGCACGTCTAAGCCTGAAAACAGTTCGCCTTGTGAAAACAATTGCAAAGCCAACGTGAAACCAAGAGTGTGGGAAACTGTTAGTCCAAATTTTCTGAATTTTGGCAAAGATGACCAATCTAAAGAAGAATCCAAAAAAAATCAAGCTTCAGGGGACTCGAAACCGTGTTGTAAGTGTCAGTGTCCGAAGTGTAAAAAGAAATAAATATACTGTCATGTAGAAGTTGTTTATTGTCTTTGGAATCTATTGTAAGAAAAATCACAGCGAATTAAAAATTGCAAAATTGTTTTATCGTTTCTTTTTCTTAAAGCTTCAGTAATAAAAATATTGGAACCAATGGTCATTAACGCTAAAATTTTAGAACTTGAGGGGGAAAGCTACAGGACATCTTTGGTATAGGTAAGCTTTTAGATATCGTTCACAAGTTTCATCTCGAAGCATAATTTTATTTCTAAAAATGTTTATAAAATTTTGTTACAGTGCGAGGAAATGGCAGATTTCGACTGGCTTCTCATTTACTATCGTAAACTCCATTGCTTTACCATTCAATGTTATTAAAAAAAAAAATTTAAAACAAATAATTTAATTCATTTTAATAAATACCTTTGAAGAGGTTCATCTATTCATAAAGCTCTAGAGTGTATCAAATTCTTTCATTAAATGTTAAGAAATTATCACGTCACATGATTTTAAAGAGCTGAACCCAGCATTTCTGTAATTGACTACATGTTTGAGAATAACAGTAAAATGCCAAAAAATCCGGATTCAATGACCAAGATAGTACCACTTCAATAACAGGGTTCAACCAACGCCTTCTAAGATTAAAAATAAACAAGTTATAAGGGCATCCCGATGATAAAACAGGCTTTTTTCTACACCATAATCTTTCAGGGAAATTTCTAGCATGGGTAAGTGCTCATCAGTTAAGTAACAGCTTGTATCCCAAACATGTATACTTGATTATGCTTTTAATTTATGACCAGGCAAGCAAACGGGCCCAGTTAATGACGTCTGGACTTCGCAAAGTCACAAACTGGAGAATATCAACGATATAAACGTCCGTTTCACGCTCATAAATTTCTGCCTGGTAGTATCGTGAACCCCTACCTTTGCTACCAAGACTTTTCCATGAGCTTTATGGATTTATGCTTAACTATAGCAAAATTCCTTTTCTCCTAATGTCAGAAATAAATTCCAACTACCAATTCATTATTGAACTTTCTATATTAAACCTCGAACGTGTGAAAGCGATTGTTGCTACTTTGAACGTACAAGATGCACCGAACAACTATTACTTTTCTTTGGTTCGTAACTGGCTGCTGATGCAGCATTTTGGACTTTAGCTTTGTTGCTTTTCCATGCTATACGATGCAAGTTTGGTCTGATTGACTTAGATTTTCCAGTTGTTCAGGTGATTGGGGGGCCCCGCGTGTGGGTAGGCCGTGTTTACTTGGGTACATTCTACTGTGTTCTCCAAAAATTAGTAGTTTCCATGTATATTCGGTTTGTGCCCATTCGACAAGCGGCCAAACTGCTGGATTTGCTCGCCATGAATGGTGTCATTGGTGATGCGGTTGTGAAGTAAGATTCCAAGGCATCGCGTTTGGTCGATTCAATGAGCGCGTTAACATCCAAATCATTTGCACTCTATTCACATGATATCTATCGTCCATGGCAAATACAAACATCTATGGCCCCGACCAGACGCCTACGAGAACTGGAACTTTTCCTTTCATTTTATCTCCTTTGTTTTTCTTGTATCCTATCTCCAAGCAACCGAAGTTATTATTCGTCATTAGGAGAGTGCATTGTTTATAATAACTTGCCGCAATAAAACTGATTAGCAGCACCAAAAAAACTAAGTATCTTAAAACACGGTCTAAAATCCCGTTCCAGCTCTCTCGACTAGTACTTCCATTGCATTTGGAATTCCTCGAGTTTGTTTAGGTCCGGTTTGAGCAAGATCCACGTTTCTGGTTCATACAGGAGGACTGACAGGATTCGCGTCTGAAAATGGCGAATCTTGCTCTTCAAGGAAATGTTGGCATTCTTCTTCCATAAGCACCATTTGAAGGGAGGCGAATGCCGCGGCTGCATGTCCGATTCTGCTGTGAATGTTTTGTGTAATAGCGACCCTGAAGACTTGAAATCCTGTATTCTACTTGATCGGACAGCCTCGAGGTAAAAAAATATACGAAAGAACACTGGTATGGAAATGCTTCGAGGTAAAGACATCTGATATATAAACCGTCTGAGGTTTTCTCTTCCTCTTGCGTTAATTTTTGGCGACATGAATGCAATGATGTGGGCGATGTCGTAAAGGATGTTCATGGCTCAGCTTCTGTCTCAGAAAATGGCACTTTCTTTGGCAAACATGAGGTCATTCATAAATTGGTCCTTGTCGTAATATATACACTCTGCCTATCCTAGGAAGACTTAACTCGTGATGGAGTCGATTTCATACATAATCAAAGCGGCACTTTAGATCGGATGAGAAGTCGGATCCCAAATCGGCATAGTCATCTTGGGATGATGAAATGGTCTCCGCGAATTAAGACGTAATATTGCAATCCTTACTTAATAAAATACGCCTTACTTTGGGAGAGGGGGTTGGAATACATGGAAAAATCAAAAATATAAAAGGAAAATCAGTGCGAACTATTCGGATTCCTGCTCAATTTGCGATATACTTAATAAATGAACACGTGTAATATGACGAGAGGTGGGTAATAAGATGGGATGGATAGAGGGTAGACATATTGCAATAATTACATATATCTGGGTCCAGAAAATCCCAGTGGTACTCCTTGATGGGACTATATTCTTTGATGGTAAAAGCAAGGAAATAACTTCTTCATGAAAATCTTCTTCAGTGAATTTTGTTTTATGTTCAGTAAGAACATTTAATATTGAAACTTTATTTTGGGGCGAAATGAGTTATGCCACAGATAAAACTACATAATTGATAATTCACATTACATGTACTTATTACTTTTCCTTATGTGAAGTAGAAAATATTGAGTTTGAAATAGTTTGTTCAATTTCTAGATTTACGTTTCTTTATATTAGAAGTCGACCTTGATTTTCTCCCCTCCAGTTGCCATTCGATCTAGAAATCAATTCATTCAAGTGAAAGATGAAGCCATTGAAGTTGAAATTGCTTATTGCCTGGTGATTCGCGAGGGAGTTGCGAACTTGTTGCCTAGGTGAATCGAACATCAGCCACATAATTTAGCCTTTTTCTCCACCTCAAGTTACGTCTCTGATTAATATTACTTGTGCTGTTCTTTTAATTTGCATAATTTACTGTTATTTAGAGATCGTGCTTGTTGATTTGATATCTTTCAAAAGTTTCATGAACAAAGATGGCAAATTTAACTTATGCAACTGGGCAGTCCTCACTTCTTAGCTGTCAGAACCGATTCTGAATATATGAGGATTTTTTATTACACATCTTGCTTCGCATGTTCAAATCATGATGAAAATAGGAAAGAAAATTCGAACCGGGAATCTTTCGACTAATCGTGCTGACACCCTAACCAATTGAGCCATTTTGAATCTGGGCTGGTTAGAGCAGTTACTTAGTAATGCCTCCATATCCGCAATGGCCCAAATATTAGGACGTCGGGGCGATTAGCCGAAGGTTCATAGTTCGAGTCCAGGCTGTGGAATTTTGAGTCGTTATCAATATCTCTTTTACAATTCCTGTGCTAATTTATTCGGTCTGCTATTTATGTGTATGATCCAAAATGTTTCGTATAAAAGTATTCATATATGTATATTTGTATCACATTTGGACATATTGAAATTTGTATACTGTATTCCTAAGTAGGAAATGCGGAGGGATATTTATGTAACCAAAAGTATTAATCTAAATTAAAATTAAAAAATATGAACCTAATTAGGAATTATTTCGTCCAAATGTGCTTTGGCCGCAAAAATAGAAGAGTGCTTGGTGAAGCTGACGTGTTGGGAAATCATTCCACGAAATGATTTAGAAATGCTTTTCTATCGTATTTCCGTCCTAAAACATGTTTCGTTTGAGAAATACAAAGATTGTAGGAATCTATGGTAACAATTAGCATATTTAAATATGGCGAGCACGTTCTTTTCACGTGAGCTATCACGTGGAATATTGTGAGGGCAGGTATAAAAAAGAGTTACTATTCAACGAGCTAAAATCATTGAGTTATGCCAACGAAAATTGACATGTACTGAGACGGCTACACAACAGCCCTTTTCGACGTCAAATTCAGCTATTGCGAAATTATGAAAGCATGCAAGAAGCGAGGCTTCGTAACTTCCAAGAATGGGATAGCAAGTGTACTAAATAACATTGGCAAAACCGGAAGGGGCGGCATATCTGAGAGTAAAACCCAGACCAATCCGAGACCATCCACTAGCCGTACTCCTGACGTCGTCCGGAAAGTTCGGGCTCTCCTAATCGGATGTAACCCACCAATACAACGGGCCATTGCACAGAAGGTAGGGCAACGAGATATAATACATGAAGTGGCAGACAGAAGAGGGCAATAATAAACAAATTCTGGATTTGGAATTGCTTTTCTGCAGACAGAAGAGGGCAGTAATGATATAGTGCTAAAATGAAAGCTGTATAACTGGTAATGAATACGGTTTATAGGCATTTAATTTCACTGGAGAAAATTTCGACATTCTAATTAAAAATAATCAGATTTTCCTTTCCCTTTGATATTTAAATTTTGTTTTCTAATATCCCAGTATTTAATAAAATATTTTCATTAAATAAAAAAAATTCATTGAAATTTTATTCTCTATATATTTTTCATAATGAAAATTCCCATTTATTGTTATTGTTTCTTTATAAACTCCAACTTCAATAATTATTTTTAGTAATTTACAAATTATTCTTTATTATCCTTTAAATAAAATAACTATTGTGTACATTTGCCGCACTTGTAATCCTTGCAATTGTGATGCTTTTTGTCGGTAATGATGAAGAATCCGAAAATGAAGTAGTGTTTTAATTAGTGGAATAATGTGATTCCTCATCATTTTCACTGCTTATGAATAAATGAGAAAATATGTTTTTGAAATATTGTCGTGAATAATTGGTTCATTGTCTGAAATATTAATTTAAACATAACATTGCACTCATTAATAAAATATTTTGTGATCAAAATCTATTTTCTGCAGTCGAGCATAATTTAACACCTCTCTGAAAGCATTAATTAAATAGTTTTTGTAATCTTTAATGAAAACTAAAAAAATAAAAATAAAATACAATAAAAATATAAAATGGGAAAAGGTCATATGACCCATGTCTGTAAAAATAAAACAATTACCATTATTTGAGGAGTCAATGCGTGCAATTAAACATTTTCTATTTCAAAACGAAACTGAAGAGTACTAGGGTTTTAGTTATTTCCTCCACGGTTTCTAATTGAAGAGGAAAATAATTCTAAATTATCTTTACTTAGTCTTCTCGTAAGTAGACATTTTAAAATTGAAGTATCATGCCAAATATATTCTTTTGCAACACCTTTAATTAATGAAAGATCCAAGAACTAAACCATAAACGGGCGTTTTTCTTTTGGAATGCTGAACAAATGATCCATCGTTTAATTTCAATGATTTTAAATTTATCATGTTATGCGCTGCAAAACTTAATAATATATATTTTGTCGTTTTTTTCTTATTAATGATAGGAGATTTTGAATTAATTCCAAAAGGATGACAGGAATTAAGCACATCAAAAATGAAATTTATTCTCTTTATGAAATTCACAGTGGATTCACAATTTAGGAATTCTTGCATGCGAAGATTTCGACAGAATTCCATTGCTTTAGCAACAGAATTGCTCAAATTTACTTTAATTATTATTGAAAAATACAACTTAATAATTCAAAAGGTAATTTAATTAAAACAATAGAATTGCTGAATTTGGCAGGCCAATGTCACTTTTACTGAAAAATTAAAGTTTTTTTTATCTATGATAGTTTATATGAACATTGCGCAATTTATTTCCAGCAATTTATGTATTATACTTTCTGATGGCTGTATATTTTACGAATCAACAAATATAACCAACAAACTTTTTTTTAGAATTTTTTTTAAAAATAACGTTAACCCATGTAATTTGTTGCTTGTTTTTGCCTTCTTCCGTCATGGCCGCTCTTAGTACAACCATGGATGAAGAAAAGATGGATGGGACACTCCTATGCGTCGAGCGTGAGTTTTTTTTCAGTGGCGCTCTCTGGCGATTTGCGTAGTACTAAACCAAAACTGTCTGGGAAATAAAAAAAAAATAGTTTCAGTTTCTGCTTTGCGCAGTACTAAACCGAAACTTCACCACGATCGTTTCGATTTGCGCAGTACTAGAATTTTTTTTAAAAAAGAAATTCATATATTAAGTGACTTTTTAAGATAAAAGTGTGCTTAGAAAGTTTTTTATATTTTTTATTTTTATGTTTTTAGTCTATTTTTAATTTTATTAACCTAATCTAAGCAGACGATTATTTTTAGTACTACGCAAAGCTCCAGATGTCGCCCCAAAATCAAACTCACTGAGGAAGGCAATGGAGTGTCCCATCCATCTTTTCTTCATCCATGGTACAACTTACAGAATTTCAACTGCCGTAAACTGTATGAACCCTGACAGATGAAAAGTGGAAATACGTGATCACACTAGATGAGGTGTATGTTTCAGGCGCGTACGCAGGGGGGGGGGGGGGGGGGGGACGAGCGACCACCCCAAAAATGCTGAAGGTCCATGATTTTGATTTTTGTGAATTTTCAATATTTTCAATATTGTGCATTTCACATATGAAACCTTCCGAGCTAGAGGGGCGAATGCCTCATTTCTTGAATTTTTTTTTCCTGAAACATCTGTGAAAATTCATTTTCTATCATTTGTGAGGTGGCCAGCTGTGTACAGCATTTTATTATTAAATTTTATGTTTATATTTTATTCGACTTAATTTAGCAGATCTATGTTTAATGCTTAATTACTCAAAATTTAATTCTTCTGGCTCTAAAGGGCTCATATTTATTTATTTATTTATTTATTTAATAAAATTAAGATACAACTACGCCCAGCTGGGACCAGTATGGTCACTGACCGGCGAGTTAGGTCCCAGCGTGACAGTATAGCAAAATACAAGCACAAATTGATTGGTAGTAATTATTATATTAACACTTAAACGTTAACAAAACAACTAAATTAGTTAAATGGCAAACGAAGACCACGTGGCATAAATCAATAGTAAACTGTAATGAAGTTAACAAAAATAACCAATAAATGATACAAATAATGTATAGTTGAAGGTTAGTTGAGAAATATTCAACAACTACAGAGTGTAAATAAATGACAAAATAAAATAACTAATAGGCTAAACGGCACTAACAATCATTGAAAAAGAATAAAAAAGTAAAAAAACCTAACATACAAAAGGAACTTTTCATGAGCTCGGTTTTGGTTTGGTTTGTTTGGTATTAACGTCCTTTTCAACTGCCATGGTCATTTCAGGACGGCGTTATAGGGGCCGCAAATTTTGCCTCGCAAGAGTTCTTTAACGTGTAGCCGGCAAACGACTACACGGGACCAACGGCTTTACTTCCCTTCCGAAGGAAGTGTGTGATCTCAGTCTTTTCCCTCTGAAAAAATGCCCGTCGTCCTCGGCCGGGGTCGAACCCGCGTCTTCGGGCATCAGAGGCGATCACGCAACCACTGAGCCACCGAGGCGGATAGTCATGAGGCCGAGATGTGCCTTCTGAGAGACCTTCTAAATACATTATAGGGCGACAGGGATCGAATAGTCTCGGGAAGAGAGGCCCATAACCTTACTCCGTTAGGAGACAGGCACCTATTGCGATAATTGGACCTGGAAAAAGCGAGGTGAAAGGTATCGATCTGTCTGGTAGGGCAGTTATGCATGTTCTGACTAAATTGTATTGTGATAGGAGTTGACAATCGAAGCAATGAATTAACGGCTTTGTGTATAAAAGAAATGGTTTGTATAGAATGAATCTAGTAAATAGTCAGAATACCTAGTATTTTAAAAAGTGCGAAACAGTGAACCGTTTGGGAATACCCAACAGCGTCCTCAGGAACCATTTCTGTTCTGTAACTTGAACAGTCTAGCCAAATTATATGATGAAGTGGACCCCCAGAAAATGATTCCAAAGCAGAGGTTGGAGTGAATCCAAGCGTTGTACAACAATATTAGAATATTCCAAGGTAAATAATAGTCTTGAAATCAGCCACTGCTTATAGTTCAAATTGTTCAACAGGCTATTTATGTGCCGGTCCCAAGAAAGATCATAATTTAGGACCAAGCCTAGATATCTATTGTTTAAATTTATTGTTTAAATTCTATTAAAAACTGAGTGAACAAGGAGTAGTGGAGTGGTTGGCGAGGGGTTGTTTTTATTTTCAGTTTTTTAATTTTCCCTTTTATTTTCCTCCTTTGGCCTGTTCCAGTGCCATTTCCCCTCCCCCACCAATCATCCCACTCCTTGCTCACTCCAGATAACAAAAGGATTTTTTCTCCTTTGACCTACACTCAACGAGATAGAATACCTGTATTCTATCTCGTTGTCTACACTGGACCGACAACTTCCTCATTCACATCTTTCATTGCCAGAAGATGACTTAAGTCGAAAGGGCTTGCGATTTTAATTTTATTTCTTTTCACGATTTTTTTAAATTTTTATTATAAGATTTTTTTTCACAAAAATGAATCCGAATTTTGTAAGCAGGTTGATTTTTTTTTTGATATCAACCTTATATTATCACAACATAATAGCATAAACTTCACAAGCACCTTTACAAAAGTATCACTGAAATATGTTCATTTTTAATTAGTATTACACTAATTAAAACATAATAAAAAGAATGGATTATTCGAACAAAGGTCCAGTAAATCGAGAGTTCGACCTCCCCTGGAAAAATTCTTGGATACGTGCCTGTGTTTATTTAAGCGACTGCTAACAAGAGCCGAGCCGTTTTTTACCGCCCAAGGAGTTCTTCAGAAAATGGTACCGTGAATGCAAGGAAACATTTTCAAAAGGTTTCATGATCGTGGCGGGATACAGCTACAACGGCAAATTAACTTTACACGGAGTTGAGTCAAAGGCCAAAGTCAACGCCATGTACTACCAGACTAACGTTCTAAGCCTCATATTTACCCGTAACATACTCTGTTTGCACGGTACAGAGGTAACCAAGGTATGGCTGCACCTAGAGGAGACGTCGAATCACACTGCCAGGTCAACTCTCCTATTCTTGAAACGCATGCAAGAAGATACCGGAATCCGCTCCACTCTATTTCATACTCGCCTATGGATTTTTATGGCTTTGGCCTACTTAAACGGGTCCTCGGAAAGAGACGACCGCGAACAGTGAAGGTCCTTTGGAAAGCGTGCCAACAGGAGTGGTTATGAATTGATCTTGGTGTTCTGCGTTCCAGTTTCCTGCAATAGCTGCTATGCATGGCTACCAGAATGAACACATTCGATGGTGGCGAAAGTGGTTTTCCACCTTTTCTGGTCCTCTATAACTTGTTACCATAGATCCCTGACAACACTCTGTGTTTTCTAAGTATATAGAGAACTTGCAGCAAAGATTTATTTTCATTACGTCCACAATTGCTCATTTCTAGCCAGCAATTGAGGAGGTACAGGGGAAAAGAACCTATTTTACTATGAGCCCTTTATGCTCACAACATTTTAAATTAACAGCCATATTCCTCTCAGGTTTTTGAAAATGAACGAAGAACTATGACATTAAGTAAAAGACGTTCTTACCAGAAAAGTGGCGTTGAGCTACATGTTGCAGCAGGGAAAACTAGAATGACATTTTGAAGTATATTTAATTTTCTTTTTCACACTAAAACACTTCATGTTTTGGTACTTAGTCTTGCACCTACACTTCACGAATCCTTGACTGCGTCCTGTGGGGTGAGAGGCGGCAGTAAATCGAGAGCCATTTCGTGGTCATGGAGGTCTTCAACTCTCATTAAGTCCTTAGAACATACAGTGAATTGTGATCTCGCATAGAGTTGGTTCAAGATTCCTTCTTGTCACTGTAATAGACTTGGTCACAATGTTTTTTCTGGCTTGGTTCACAAAGGTGAATGTACAGTTCAATATCATGATGAGTAATGTTCTTTTAAGTTATTTGTGTGAAAGTTCTTTCATTATCTTCACATAAGTTAAATAGACTATAAATATCTTACAGGGTCATTTTAACAAGAAAGCATTATGAATCCACTAATAACCATAAAGATTTATGTTAGATAAGTTTGTCTTTCATTTTCTCAAAATCAACTTCTGCCCCTATTACCCAGAAATTATCGTACTGTACTTCTGCTTATTCTCTCTACCACGCTTTAATCTCATAACTTTTTAAAATCAAAATTGAGTTCGAAGAACTATCTAAATCCAGATATTTTATTACTAAAACACTTACGTTTGATTTGGAAATTTTAAAAGAAAGCTTCATTCTTAGAACTCTCAACAGATGTCTCCTTCTGATTTTAGCTTGCCATTCATTACTTGGATTCATAATGTTTATTTGCGAAGCTAAAAATGAACTCCCCTTCAGGTAAATGCAAAACTTTCATTTTTATGTCATTTTCATCTCGGGGAAAAAATAGATCTCGAATTCATTTCAATAAATGAAATAAATTATATTAAGTTGTTTTATTGCATCTTTTATTTTTTTTATTTTAATTAAGTTTCTTATAAGCTCATAATCGGAAACAAAAAATTATGCAGACACTTCTTTACTTGTAATACGCGTAACTTTTAGTTTCATAAAAATTTTCTGTTACGTCAACGATTAAACGTGCGGTTTTATTTTTTCTATTTTTAATATAATTATTTTAACTTATTAATTTCCTTAGCATGTACTTTATGGAAATGTAATTAAAAATTTCGACGCCTTCAAGTGCAGGTAAGTAAATTCCACGGACCGTTATTCTCATGTAAATCGGGAAGAGGCTGTGTGTGAATAAAGAATAACATTTTCGAAAAAAACGCTATATTGCAAACAAGTTAAAAAAAATTATACTCACTAAATCTAGAAAACAGAAAAATTTAAACCACGAAATTTTTTTAATTTAATTTTTATTTCACGAAATAAAAGTCAAAGTAAATAAATGTTCAAACAGGCGCGTCTTTTTAAATATGTAAACAACTATTTTATTAATAGCAAAATTTAAATATGAAACTTAAGGCTGAATTTAATTTGCAAAAGGAAAAATGAATTTCCCTTCCGATTCATGAGAATTTTGATTTCCGTTGCTTTTTTTATTTTATAGCGAATGCGGAAAGTTTTTAATGTCGGCTTTAAACATGGAAATAAAAAAAATAAAAACTGAGGCGAGGACGATCATAAATCATAAAGTGCCATCTTTTGTATAGATAAAATCAAACCATTCAAACTCAGTGGTTCTAGTAATATGTAGAACATTATATTTTATTAAACAAAGCATTAATCTTAAAAAATAAAACAGCAACTAATTCATTAACATTTACAAAAAGACCTTTTTTTCTTTATATCTATAATGTCTTTTTGCATTGCTATAATTTTACACCTGACAAAATTAGTTCACCAGAGCAGAATAGTGGGGAAGAAGGGAAGGGAGCAAAACCTACTTATTATTTTTGCTGATTCTAGGTTACAATTTGTTCAGGAAGAAGCTAAATTAAACCACATTATTTTCCGACTTGAAGAGAGAAAAGGAAGGAATCACACTTCACCTCTTTGAGAAAGATAGTTAGTGAGTGAAGGTTTCAACGTTTCCTTCTTGGAGGGCGGGAAAATACATTTTTCCGCTTTAAAAAAGACTTGACACAGAATTCGATTAATTGTTCTGTGCTTAAAAAATTAAATAATAATTATTCCTAATCTTTAGTTTAAAAAAACTTTATTTCTATTGCTTCTTCAACATCTAGCTACGTGTGAGAAAATTTGTATTCAGTAACATCTATCTACATTCAAGTACAAAAAAAAAAAAAATTAGAAACACTATCAAGGTGATTTTTTTTTGTTCATGTTTACTCATTATTAATTACAAAACAAAGATTTATTAACAAAAGATAAAATATTTTTAAGCAAGAAAGTCGAATAAATAATGGAGATAAGCATCTACCATGAACTTTCAGACCATTTTCTGAAAACAGAAGTGTAAATAAAAATTAGAAACATTGATGGCAAAGAAGTTTTAGGAAGGGTTTAATAGTCTATTTTTTTCTGCTAGTTGCAATCTTACATAAGGAATATCTTCCTAGACTGCATATACTTCGGCAGCTGAATTGTATGCTTGCCATTGAGGTCACCTCTTAGATTTTCTATGGGGTTTAGATCGAGACATGCTGGCCAATCTAAAGTTGTGATATTTTGGTTCACTAACCATGCATTGTCTTGCTGGGAGATCCGATCATCTGTGAGATTTCTTTGCGTGAATGGAAGATGGTGAACTTGTAATAATAACTCTTGATACTCAGTAGCATTCATGCGACCGCTGACAACTGCTAAATTGGTTTTGTCACCATAAGCAAAAGCACCCCACACAATAACAGAACTTGCTCCACCAACCCGCTTTGGAAAAAAACAAACAAACTGGTCTGCTCTTCCTAAGTCATCAATAAAATGGACAACCATTGGGACCGTCCAGGAATATTTAGTGGCATTCATGGTCTCCTCTCTGACATCGAAGATTTATATGGTTGTTATAATTCAAAATTCAAATATTATTTACACATGTTGTATGAGGTGTTTTAGGAGATTAAAAAAAACTTCTCAAATTTTTAATTTAATTTAACAATAAGTATAGTAAATTTTTTTAAAACTATTAATGTGTATAGAACGAGTATCTTAAAAGTATCAAATATTTTATTGTCCCAGTTATTAGAAATTAACACTATACAGGAAAAGAAGTAAAAAGTTTTCCAAGAAATTACATTTCCCTGTATTTGAATAGTGATGTGAAATTCGTGAAATAGTATGTGAAATTCGAGTTATATTTATCTGTATTTGAATAGATCTAAGAATTGAACTGCAGTTTAAATATTTATTTCCTTGTTGGTTATCATTTACAAAATTATAAGGTCCTGTTTTGACGTCAACTCGGGTCAAGGTTCATTTTCTTAAATGGGAAGGGGATCCATTGGCATATCAAATAACACCAGGTTTTCCCCCCCTCAGGAGTACATTCCTGCAATCGGATTCAGTTATCTGTTTCTAAATTCGTTTTTTAAATTTCTTCCTGACTCGATAAGACGGCAAAACAAAACTGAAAATATGACTATGATATCCATAGAAATTTTTAGTATATTAAAATGTTTTTAATCTGGGCACCTTTAAATAATCTCGAAAAATAAATAAATAAATAAATAAATAAAAAATAAATAAAAAGTTAATAACTGAAAATTGGAGTTAATGGCCCAGGCATAAGGTAATGATATTCGATAAAATTGGAAGAAAATTCCGAGACCTGGATTAAAGACCATCAAAAAATAGAATAGGAATGTCTGTAAGACCCATTCTCTATCTCTTTGTCTTCATCGATTAAATTGGGTTCAAAACTTTAAAATTTCCACACTTTCAGGGCCTCTATCTCCTAAACGGTTAGATCAATTGAAAAAACACCAGAAATAAAACATTTCTCGAATATTGTGTACAATCTGAATATACCATTAAAAATAGGGGTTCCTATTTAAAATTTCAAAGTTACCCCCTCCCCCCCAGCCCCCCTCACCAGGGGGGGGGGGGTAATTTTTTAACTAATGAATTTCCCCCGCGAAATAATTCACTTTTGATTTTGGACATTTTTTCGTACAATGCTTAGTTTCCGAGATATTCAGTTGTCTCAAGATAAATGCCTCACTCTGGACGTAACAAAAAAAAAAAAAAAAGCGGGCTGGCTATACGTAAAAATAAGGAAAAAAACGTTTATACTATAAAGATATGTCATAAAATAATTTATTGAAGAATTACAGCCACATGACGTTATTCATGTAGGACCTGTAGCATGGCCTTCTAAATCTCCCAACTTCAACTTTATGAATTTTTATGTGTGGGAACATATAAAATCTATTGCTTATTACACTCCTGTTCATGATATTGAGGATCTGCAAACAGAGAGGGAAGACGGATGCCAACAAATTAAGGACACACCGGGAATTTTTGAGCGTATGAGGTAGTCCTGGATCCGACGAGCTTAGCAATCCATTGCTCTCGTGGAGGTCATTCTGAACATTTGCTATGATTCTGAACGTATTGATTCCTCGCGTTTTCATTTAACCAGTCTAAAAATAAACGATTGTTAATTTAGCGAATTAAGTAAACACGGAGACACTTATAATCCCAGTAACTAATTACTTTAGGGCACATCTTTATATAAACTTTTTTTTCATTATTTTTAGCTGTAGAACCGACTACGTTATAGCCAGCCCACTATTTTTTATTAGACTTTGTATAATTATATACAGGCAAATAATTCACGAAATATGTATTTGTAAGAAAATCGGCCGAATCTTTTTTTCTTATCAACAGAACTGTTCGTTTATGGTTTTAATTTGTTTTTACTACACAATATTACGTCATCACTAGGTTCAATAAAAGCTTCCCGTTTCCTTCTGCAATTTCGTTCCTTTAATAAGGATTCTCGTCTATAATTCCAAACGTGGCTGGAGAGAATGATAGCATTTGGATGAAAAGTGTAACGAAATATAGAATAAATTAAACGGAATCAAACGAAACATACCTTGAAGTGCTTACTTTCCTGTCTCATTTATGGATATTTTCCTCGTGTAATTAAATTCGACAATTCTTCTCGGTCATTGCATGAAAGGTTTTTTTTTTTTTTAATATTTTTATAATACAGTACTTTCTCAAGATTTTTTTTTAAACATACACTTCCTGATTTTAAGTCTCTTATAATTTCCCAAGTATAAATTTTTTATTAATAGCTGTGGACATTCTTATCATTCCTACTTAATTTTTCTCTTTTTTTTTGAATTTTTTGAATGGATTAGAAAAAATTAAACTGTCATTCAATTATTTCCTCCTAAAGCCTCTCAAATCAAAATTATTTTATTCCTTATTTTCATTTTCTCAAATGGTATTTTCTTTATCCTCATTAAATTTACTTCTGCCTTGTTCATTAACTTAAATAAACGAAGTAGATATTCTTTAAATGTTATTTCAAATAATAAACGTTCCTTTAGAATTCAGACAAAAATGCTTTGCCAATAATTAAATGTTGCTATGGAAACGTTAACGTATCTAGTGATATTGGTCTATTAAAAGTAACCTTCTTTACTTCTGAAACGATGGGGGAAATTCAAAAGGTTGTGGGAAGTACCTGGTGGCTATGGTGATAATGAAACGATTTGCTGGGCATTCGAAACGGCGACGAACTCTTATGTTATATGGCTTCACATCCACATCGCAGTTCAGAGGATTCATCGTCGCATTTTATATTAAAATAAAATTCGCTCTTCGCTTTATGAAATAAATTCTTTTTTTTTTTTTTGAAAAAAATACATGGTATATCACTTTACAGATATTTGCAATAGTCTAATGTTTATTTCATTTATAAAGTTGCCTCCAAAATTATTCACACCCTAACCAAATTAAACGAGAAAAGTGAATATTTATAAAGCATGTATAAAGCTAAATGCATTTCATGCTCAATTATTTTATTGTGACAATGATAAAGAAAAGAATTATATACGACAATCAAAATTATTCACACCCTCCACATAACTGACAATTAATATTGGGTTGGATCACCTTTTGCTTGAGATAACTTTTAATCAGGTTTGCGCATGTTTCTGATGGAAGTTCTTGCCATAATTCTTTGCAGATTGCTTCTAACTCTTGGGTGTTGCTGTGGTGTCGTTTTCACTCATTGTTCTTCAACTCGCTCCACATATTTTCTATAGGATTTAAATCTGGCGACTGTTAACACTTTAATTTTGTTTTTTCTGTAGCCACAATGACGTTGATATGGATGTATGCCTTGGATCGTTGTCGTGTTGAAAGATCCAACCACGACCAAGACGCAGTTTTTTTTCCAGAAAGTCTCAATGTTTTTTTAAAATATCCTGATATTCTTGTGAATTCATGAAGCCGTCAATCCTTACTAAAAAAAATAGTCTTCCATGTTCAGTAGCAGGAAAACAGCCCCATAAACACATGGAACCACCATCATGCTTCACAGTTGGGACGATGTTTTTTTTCTAGATGAGCTTCGTTCTTTAGTCGTCAAACATAACACATACAATTATGAAAAAATAACTCAATTTTTTCAGACTACAGTACATCTTCCAATAGTCGTCTGGGTCATTAAAGTGTTTCTTTGTGAACTCTAGTCGCTTCCGCTTGTGACCTGGCTTTAAAGCCAGTAGAGAGGTCTTGCGAAGAACACCTCCTTTACACCCATGATTGTGCAGAACACGACTAATTAACTATTAGCTTAGAGACAGAGATTCCTGTTGCAGCTAATAGTTATTGATGGTCACTAATGGTAGCTCTCAGGTTTTAGCTGCAATTTCTCAGTAGATTTCGAATGGTCTTTTCCTCGTCTTAACAAACATTCCAGTAGATTTAAACTTCCGTACAATACAAGTCACTGTTGAAACTGGGACTTTAAGTTGTTGGAAATGGTCTTATAGCCAATTCCCAATTTGAGATGTTGACAATTCTTGGTTTTACCCGTTATTGCTTGACAATGAATAGCATGACTATTTTTCCAAAATTTTACAAGAATTTCAGATATTATTTGAATTTCTATTCCAAGAATTATTGCAAAGGGCAACCACATTGTGTTTGTAAATTATCGACCATTTCTTGCTAGAATATCAAATGACCATCTTTGTAAGGAGTGTGAATGATTTTGATTCTCAAAATTTAATCAAATCCTATAATTCTTTTCTTTAAAATTGTCACAAGAAAATAATTGTGCATGATATCTATTTAATTTTATAGCTGCTTTAATTGTTGTATCGATAAGTTGTTAAAAATATACAGAATTTCTGTATATAAATTCACTTCTCTGGTAATTTGGCTAGGATGTGAATAATTTCAGAGGCAACTGTATATTCTAAAGAGCAGTGACGTTATTTAAGAGCGCGAGAAATACTTCAGATTTATTTGTCTAAAATATAGGATCACGAAATATTTTCTACTGTACTGATGGTTTTAAAGTTAAGAATAGGGTCTTAAATTCAAAAATTGTGATAACATTTCAAAGGATCCGCTCTATTTGTTCATAAAACGGCAGGTCAAGAGCAACAACAGCGTTCGTTCTTTTGACCGGTAGCATTAGTGGTTCGTTAATTTCTTAAAAGTTCCGCCTTCGCTATGAACATAAATTATTTATCAAAATAATTATTTAATGCCAGCAGCGTTTTGTATATGTTTATTTAACTGTGCCAAAAAAATTAATAAAAATTAGCAGACTCTTCTTATTATCTTATTACAGGAGAAACGTGTAGTATACCTATGGTGACCATCCGTCCTTTATTTCGTAGTGCTGTCCTTTATATTTTTTTATTTTATTATTATTTTTTTTTTTTTGTTGAAAAAAATCGATTTTTGTCCTTTATTTTCACGGTCACGGTGAGTTGATGATTTTTTGTGCATAGTTGAGCTTCAACTTCTCTTAGACATTCTGAAAATCGAGTCTCAGAATATTTCAATGTGACCGTAAGAATATTCTTTCATTAGTTTAAAAGAATTAAAGTTTGACCGTAAGGCGCCCATTAACCAAAATATTAAATTAAACAAATTGCATGTACGCATTTCACAATTGGAAAAAGAACACTAACAGGATACAGAAATTTGTATTGATTATAATGGTATAATGCTTTTCAAGAAATGACTGAGGTTGAATGGATTCTTTTAAATAATGAAATTCACGAAAATGAAAATTAATATTTTAATTAATTGGATGGAATCATAAATTTTTAAACTGGTATAGAATAATAGGAAAATTATTTTCCTATTTATTTTCCTAATTATTTGTTGTGGAAATTATAAATATTAAATAATAATTTTTATTGAAGGATAACTTTACGTAGTCTTAGGATTATGATATGCTTACCGGATGTTGTTTTTTCAATTTTTAGTTTCTTCTTTTGTATTTGATACTTATATATTTATACTTAATAAAAATGACCTGCTTAAAAAAATACATTCATCCCAAAAATATCACTGAACCAGTTATGTTTAATGTGTTGGTGTAATAAAGGAAAAATAAAAAAAAAAACATTCCCGCTATCCATGTCTTTTATATTTGAGCTCTATTTCGGAATTTCGACAAGGAGAATTCGATATATCGACAGAATCAGGTAACATCAATAAAGATTATCCAGTATCTGCGTTTGGCGTCCTTTGTTTTCACTAGCATAATATGGTCACTGTACGTATATCCTATTTCTTTGAAATAAACGCCGCGGCGATTATTTGAGGGCGGCTTTAGATGCATTCATTATGATTTATGTCATATTTCTCGTTTCCCTTATTTTTTAAAAAAATTTATGGATGAAATTTATTAAAATTTGTTTTCTTAATAAAATTATTTTACATTTAACTTAATAATAAAAACTTCTTAAAAATTAACAATAAATTGGTAATTAATTTTCCAATAATATAAACTGCGGCGTTTATTTCACTCTAACTATTTGAAGGCGGCTATTATTCAAAGAAATACGGTATTCCATAAATTTATCATCTGGAAAGGATTCAAGGTAATGAGCTGTGTGATTTTACGTTGCAGGTAAAAGGTAAATCATTGTAGTATATGTTAAAATGTTCATCACATTTAAAAAACAATATATTAAATTTGTTTTTACAATAGTAAAGCTGTCGTCTGAATATTTTGAAATACATGTACTGTACAGGTTGATAAGTTGGGGGGGGGGTGTATGGAAACAGCTTCATAATCAAGAATTGTGCTCTGATGATGTCTTCATCAAACACGAGAAGAAAGCGCACGCCATCTGACGAAGCCGACGAGAACTGATCGTCATAGTGAAGCTCGTTTTTCAAACCAAGTGTGTCATTCGCGTTAAACGAGAAAACGGAAAAATAAACTGGCTTAAAGCCATAGCAAACTATACGCATACACAGCGAAATTCTAGCTCTATCAGAAACAAGGAAAGAAGGAATTCCGCCGCGGTTTTAATCCGCGGGAAACAACCCCGATCAGCTGATATCTCCAGCATCGTGTTTGTTTACAAATTGAAATAGGCTGTCGAGAGTGTGAGAGAGAGAGAGAGAGAAGATCGACAGGGAAGCTTCGTCGTCGCCGATGCCTTCACAGATCTCCGCCTCCCTCGCCCGTTCTCCTCCGATTGCCGCGGCTGTGTTCCGCTCCTAGAGGAGACTGGTTTGTCTTTGAGGTCACGGCAGGTTTTTGATCCGTGATTGCCAAAAGGTCACGTAAAACAGCTTCGAGCTAGAAAAAGTTTTTATTTTTCGCATCCACGTAACCAGATGGAATAAGGAACAGCAAGAGGAGGAGACGAGAGGAGAGCATCGCAAACGAGCCAGCCGCTAAGTGAGTGGATGAGAACCACTGCGTTGTTTTGCTCCTAGAGAAAAAAAAAATATTTCTCTCTCTCTTCATGCAAATTTAGTTTTTTCTTCCGCATTTTCATTTCATTTAGGCATCGGTTGGTTTATATAGTTATCGTATTTGAAGTATGTAAAAATATTAGCGAAGGAAACAGCGCCGATTTAAATTTACCTGCAACAACATAAGGATTGACTTCAATGGACCATCTTCACATACAAGCCCGTATTCATGTTTTGCATTTGAAAAGGTAACTCTTACATAACTTGAATGTTTGCAATTCTAATGAAGCATTTTCATTCTGGAATTTGTTGATGTTTATTTTCCTTCAATGTATTTGGATATACAAAGCAGCTACCATTATCTAATTCCCCCGCAGCGTAATTTAAACATCCGTCTTATTTTCTTTATACAGAAAAAAAATAACAGTCGTTAAAATTGCTATTGATATTTAATGCACACTTGATTATTATACTTTTATTCATTTCATTTTATTTTCTTCCGTTCTCTCAGGAAATACTAATTGAGCAGGCAGGTCAATGTCACCTTAATAATTGCGAGGCCACAACAAATCTTTCCATAGGCGGATTATTTTTAACATTTAATAAAAAATATATATATTTATATATATTCAATTCGATACAAATATTCCCAAGATGGGCGAGAGAATAACGCAAGTGGATTCTACAATACCAAGCGACAAAGAATACCTTATAAATGAAAGCACGGAGGACAGCGCCTCGATCGACTTGACTGTGGGGCTCAGTTTACCGGTGCACAATGATGACCCCAATTATTTCGCTCAAACCCAGAAATCCTTCTCCTACAACCACCTGATTGTCACGCTGATCACCATCGCGGTGGCGACGGTCACCGTGGTCATTTTCCCACCCTACTTGGACGCGCTGAACAAGCGGAGCGACGTCTACTGTGGCCTCGCCTTCTCCTCCTTCTGCATATGGGTCCTCTTCTCCGTGCTCCTCATCATTTGCAAAGTCTACTCCCGAGACTGGAGTATCCGCCCCCCTTTGCCCTTCTTCAAGGTGCTCAAGATCGGCTTCTACCTGGGCAATGGGGGGTTGTGTATCTTTTATGCTCGTGACAGGAGCCGGGTTCTATGTCATCTCCAGGATCCCCTGGCAGCGGCCCTACTTCCAATGGCAGTCGTTTGTCATTTCCTCTTCAGCTCCAAAGGTCAGTTCACTTCGGTCTTCCATGCACTCCCATTCAATAAACAAATTACCGTAAATACTCATTATCAGTCGTACAATAACTATTTGTTATGCGTCTACATCCAATATTGTAGGCAAGCAATATAATAACAGTGAAAATTTTATAAAAGTAATTTAAAACTTGTATTACTTTACATAATCCTTAAAAAGTTCTTAAATTATTTATATATTAGAATACAGACTTAGAATAAGTTAGAACCAACAAAACAACAAGTCGCACACTTGTGTGATTATCTAACAGTGAATTCGCTTAGGGTTTTCCTTAACTATAAAAGTAATGCAAAAATAATAGATGCGAGTGTTCACTGTACATTTCTATTTGAAATTAGAAACTGACCTGATTGTGGATTCACTAAAACAATTTCAAAGTCACTATTCAGATGGTTCAGATTTTCAAATCTATGAGTAGAGAACAAACAGTGAGAACAAATTTCTGAAAAATTATTGAAAAAAAAAGTTAAATAGTTAATTATTTCAGAAAAAAATTATTGCCTGCCCATTCAGAATCTTAATTACATTATTTACGCTTCACGTGAACTCCTCTAGCAAGAGTTTTAAATGAAAAGAAAATGCAAACTGATGAGAAACACTCGTAATCCAAACACACATTTTTATTTATTGATATTATTGGAAAAAATAGAAGAAAAAATTCCGCGACCTGGATTCGAACCAGGAACCACGAGTCCGGGATACCCATTTGGTAGAGGCAACGAGCTTGATACTCTTTGTCCCTTGTTCAAATCCAGGTCTCGGAATTTTTCCTTCCATTTTGCTTGGAGCATTACTCCAGTTTCAGTTATTAACTCCTTATCCATTTATTTTTCGAGATTAAAAACATTTTAATGTACTAAAAATATCTATGAATATTATAGTCAAATTTTCAGTTTTATTTTGCCATCTAGTCGACCCAGGAAGAAATTTAAAACCGAATTTATATCAATTATACCAAAACAGGGCCTTATAATTTTGAAAATGATAATCAAACAAGGAAATAAACAATTTAATTCTTATTCTGTGTGTGTACAACTGTTCATAAATAGAACTCCTATTTCACGAATTTCACATCACTATTCACATACAGAGAAATGTAATTTCTTGGAAAACTTTTTAAGTTCTTTGCAAAATACATTAATGGCTTTCCTGGATGTAGTTAATTTCTAATAACTAAGACAATAAAATATTTTAATTATGTTTAATACTTTAAATATTTTAAATATTTTTAAGCTACTCTATCTATAGATATCAATAGTTTTAAAAAATTATTATACTTATTATTAAACTAACCCTTTCGCTGCGAAACCACACAAAATTTAATTACCTTTACCAGCGGAAATCTGATTCATCCAACAGGGTTTAAAAACCTTCTTGTTATGCTGCTAAAAGTGGATGATTACATCTTCTCAGGAATGAAAACGAAATTTAATTATACAGTGAAGGGGTTAAATTAAATATTTGAGAAGTTTTTTTTAATCTCCTAAAACACCTCATACATCTATGATACATCCTGTGTAAATAAAAATTGAATTTTGAATTGCCACAAGCGTATAATCTTGCCCAACTTCAGGATCTTATCGTCTAATACAAACTGCACAGTAGGTGCAATTATTGAAAAGAAAAGTTAAATTCTAAATATTAGACAAACTTCATCATTCACTGCCATTATATAGGTTGTCCTTAAAGGACTGACAGTTTTTAAAATGGAATAGCAGGCAAATGGCGACAATTATAACATTATTCTTGGCAGATTAATGTGCGAGATCAGGAATTGGTTTTGGTATGTTGCAAACCGATCTTTTACATGTACCGTTAAGTGTTGCGGATGACTTGGCAGGTATCATTGGACATTTGTAGTCAGCCATGATGGCACCAAAAATGTCCAAACATGACGTGCAGTCCAAAAAGATCAGTCTTCAAAACCTAAGGAAATGTACTAAAACAAATCCCTGACCTCAAACAATATCTCCTGCAAGTGTAACTTTAATAACTGTCACCATTTGCCTGTTATTCTGTTTTAAAAACCATCAGTCCTTTTTAGGACATCCTCATCAACATGGCAATGGAACTAAAAGCTAATGCAAAATTGGTGCTTTCATATATTATTTTAATACCCATTTAAGTTTTAATGCTGCATTTATTAATGTTGTTTACTTTATTTTTATAGTGGACAGTACTCGAAAATTATTTTGTCTTGCGGCTGTTATCATTGGACTATTTATTTGCATTGACTTTCAAATCTGGGACGAGTTCACTTGTCATGGACACCCAAATACAGATATGTCTCAAGAAGATAAAAGATGGACATCTAACGAAAACGTTATTTGGACTCTTGTTTATTTAGCTGGATTGGTTTTATTTTCTCTTTTCTTAACCTTTCTGGAAAAAGAAATGAAGGGTGACCAGGTGAATATATTTTGCTTTATATTCCTTTGGGAGGAGGGGGAATATGCAAAATAATTCTAAATAAATGAAACTATCTATTAATTGCTGGCTGGGTGGCCGAGAGAACTGGGCCACAGGTTTCAGTGGATCTAGAGATGCTTTGTGGATCCGGCATGGATGTGTGTTTGTCCTTTACTAACCATGTATAATTGGAGAAAACACAATTTTTTTTTATTTATTACTTACAGAATAATTATTAATTACAAAGTACCGTAACTATTTATTAATGACCAACATATATGAAGTTTAAATTTGTGCATGCTGTGCATGCGTTGTTATGCTTACTCTAGGGTGCTATTAATGCAAAACATTTATTGTAATCTACTGTGACATATTTGAACAGTTCCTAATCCTGCATTTAGATGGGGACTCGAGGAACTACCTATTCTAAAAAGATTGTGGATCACTCCATTGTCACAGCGTAGTCTGGCTGAACAATCTGCATCTGAATGAACATCTGCATCACTGCTAGATTGACCATGGTATTGCAATCTGTGGGGCCACCCAGGTCATTTTTCTATGAGATTTTTAAAGATGTTGTGTATGTTCCACCTATCCACAACATCTGCCTAAGATACAACTGTGAATTGTTTCTGCCATTTAAACTATTGGTATGGACTTGCAGGCTGTGTATGGCAAAAATTAACACTACTGCCTGGACTCTGCCTTGTGGCATGCGGCTCCCAATTAGCTACACCGTGACTTAGCTAAACTTTGAAAGTTTTCTTATCGATTCCTTACATGTTCCGTAATAACACAAAGTAGTTCATTTAGAATTACCCTATATATTTAGGGTATAACCATATAGCCTCAAATATGTTGTAGCCAGTTTCTTAAGTGTGCATACAGGTAGAATTTCCAGTTGCCTTTAGAATGACCAAATTCTTCAGAACATGATATGTAAAACATTTCACACCAATATCATTTAGGGATTATGCAAGCTATTTGTGGTGAATGAAAGTTGTGTTCTGGAGCTTTTCAAGATGCATGCGAGAAGTTAGTTCATTTTGGTTAAAGTATAAACTGTAACCACCTGAGGTCTTCAATGCTTAAATATCCTGTGACATTGAAACAATGCTGAAATACCAAAAAGCTAAAATGATCTCTACATAACATTATGCTACCAGTACCGGCCTACTGCAGCCTTTTTTGTACTGCAGGGAGCGTTATTGGCTTTGCCATTTGAACTCGTATTCTTTCCTGGTAAATTTCATTTAAGGATTATACATTTTCATTTGAACCAATCTTATTTTGCTAATTGCTAATCTTAATTTGTTGAATCTGAAATGTATGAGAGTAATAGGGGAATAACAGACAAAATAAAAAGGGCAAGAGCAGCTGCTGTACAATGATGTTGTTGAACCATAACGTTGGTTGATTGATCACAGCTAATGTCGGCTGCCTGTCCATCCTCAATCTTTATCCATGAAGTTTTAGTTTCCAACCAAGGATCATCATCGACTAGATAATTCTTGTTAATCACATGTGATGCTAACATGCCACTGGTTAGATTTAGTGTATCAGTACTGTAATATATGCATTTTACAGTGTCCACGCAGTCTGATCGCCAAATCGCCACTGGTGACAGTTCAACTAATATGACGAATAAAAATCACATTTGGCGAACATACTTGGCTAATTCTATTTATATGGAAAATTTTTATTTTCAACCTCAAAAATGTGATTATCATGTGATTAAAAATTTTTTAATTTTAAATGCTTCACAATTTTTTTTAATTTTAAATTTGGCTAAAAACATGAAATTCTGGCTTAAAGAAAATCTCTATTGGCTAAACTATTGGCGATAAAAATTTCAAGTACTGCGCGGCCACTGCATTTTATTGCTAGCAAAATTCACAATGCCTGATCAAATCATTTCGAATATTAGCAAAATCTAAAGAACATAACTGTATTACTTTATGAACGTGTTTTCCAATAAATTTGCTAAGAATTAAAATTAGAGGTAATATTACAGATAATAAAGCTATTAACCATTATAAATAAATTGATAGAATAATCTTTTATTTTCTAGCCTCAATGTTTAGTAGCAACTATTGCTCTTACACCAACTAATCCAATTCCTGCTACCACCGGCAATACTGATGGAGTTCAAGATGACATGAATGAGACACTTATACATGCACCAGAAGCTGTGACCCATTGTACAAAAATGATTCCATATATTAGTCGAGATTATACTGGAGAAATTTTTTATAAGGTTTTTTTTTTTTTTAATTGTTTATTGTTTGCCTAATTACCATAACTGTAGCAGCTGAGCACTAGCATTTTTTTTCAAATCTTTTATTAGAGCCAAGTTCTTGTTCTTGCTGTATGGATCCAAGTCTACGCTTTTGTTACGATTCTGGCATTTGGCTGGACAAATTTATTCTATTTTCTTGGGAAGGTAAGTGAAATACCATCCATTAGAATTACCATTATATAAATTTAAAAAACGCAAGCCATTAGATACAAGTTGAAAATTAATATTATCATGGGATGGTTGAGATAGTAGTATTCTTTGCCTTCAAGATTGGATGCTTCTTTCTGCTTCTTGTAGTTAGATTCTTAAACAAAACATTTGTAGGTACATCTCAGGATGCCAAAGAGGGTACCTCATAGCATAGTTGCTGTCTCCCTGCAACCAGTCCATTATTACATGTCTGGTGTTACTTTTTTATACAATCATGATTCTGAGTACTCAGATGGCTCAAATTATTTAATACAGGGCGATTCATAAGTCCCTCTGGATTTCAGAAATCTAAAAGTGACCATGATAGACACACTTATATCAACAGATAGAGAATCTCTCCAAGTTTTTTACATACCTTATACTTGTTCCTTATGTCCACCCTTGTGTGTCCATCCCAATATCTGATGGTAGATGCCAGCAACTGTACGAGTGATCTCTCACAGGTAAACTAAATAATATGGCAAAGGCACGAATCACATCACATAAGAAAACATCACAGATTAGATCAGTTGACCATGGAGACAACAGAAGAAGAAGAAAGTAGTCTCGCCATGTTTTTGTTATGACGAAATCTACTAATTCTTAGTTTTTCTTATGAATGCAAACTTTGAGAGGTTCTTCATGTCTATCATATTACCGTTCTATCTATTTCTGAAACCCCACAGGGACTTATGAATCACCCTATACTTATAATGGAATGTATTTATTTATCTTTTTAAAAATATATTATAGAATGCCTGTAATTATTTGTGCCAGAGCAGGCAGTAAGTAATTTATATATTATATATGAATCTGATCAAAGCCATTTTCTTTTGAAAAAATTAATACTCCCTCTGTCTAAAATTATGCTTACAGTAATCCCTCGGTATCCGCAATATCACCATCTGCGGATTCGCGTATCCACATCAAATATTTTCCATATCTCTCCCTTCATAAGCGATGTGCAATTTGCACATCCACAGCTTGTCCTGATCTATTATTAACAGGCTTGTTCACCAATTTGCTTCCTGGCTTGTTGGGAATTCCCCTCTGTTCACAAGGTAAAATGTATTCAATGCAAGTAAGGAGTATGTTTGGCATATTACGAATTTTCTGTTTGCAAATATCCATTGATGACTTATTGTGGTTTTGTCGCTTGAAAACAAATTAAAGTCCTAGACATGTTGACTGAGGATAAGAGCAATAGAGATGTCACAACTTGACATTCCCCAACCCTCGTTTTCTCATAACGCTTTGGTCATGTTATCCAGGAATTCTGTATACACGGGTTTTCAAGGAACAAACACTCATGGATAACAAGGGATCACCTGTACATATACAATACAAAAATGTTGTTAAAATGTATACCATATTTTCAGACACAGGGAGTACAAAAACCTCTGGCAGTAATGTTCAATCTCTGTTAAACTCTATGACCCCGAGTAGCCAAAGATAATTTGCATACTTATTATTAGAAAACTTATTATGAGAAAGCAGTCAGTTTTAAAGAAACCTTATTAAATTTCTTTTTACTGAAATGTTTGTTTTTCAGGCCGGATCAAGAGAAGTTTTTGACCAAAATTTGAAGAATGGAGTTTACTGCTACTTTCACTATTCTGATGAATGCGGTGGTTTAGTAGTCCTCGGTTGGATGTTCATATTTTCCAGTGCAGCCTTATTATTGAGTATTATATATTTCATTAATTATTCTGTCACATGTAGTGCTCCATACTTGGCTGCCATAATAACAACTGCACTCCCTCTTAGTGCATTTTGTTGGTCGTTTTTTAAGACTGAAAATGGCTTTCACTGGGATCCAAGCTTCACAGGGGAAACGGGCTTTACAGTTGTTGGCTTACCAATTATGGCAGTGGCTTTAGGCTTCTATCGCTACTATGCTTATAAAGAAAATCGATGTAAAATGTAATATATATAAATATTAATATATATAATTTTAAAAAATAAACAAAGTTTAACTATAGATCAATTTTTTTGTGATATGGATATTTCTGTATTTGTTCATTGTTTAATTAAGGAAGTAATTTTCATTCTGAAGTTTCCTTACTGTCAGTATTACTTGATAACTGCAGTTTGATATTAAAAGAGAGATATATATATATGGTGATTTTAAATTTCATCCATACAGTTTTTCATTTTGCTCAATAAAACGAGAAATAATTGCATCAATAATATCATAATAAAATAAGCTTGTTTAATGCTTGCTTAGAAAATTTGCAAGAAAACTTAAATAGCAGTAGTTCTGTGTAGTCATTATCTCTCAAACTTGAGCTCTTTTTCAAGTGTCAAGTGTCATTTTACAGTGTAAATGTCTCTTCCAAAGCTAACAACAACAATAATAATAATCATCATAAAAAAAAAATAAAAAATTGAACTGACTGAACATTTTACTACAAAAGTCGTTTCCATGTTGCTTTGATGAAATTCCTGTAATAAATATTCATTTGTTGAATCATTTCCCATTTCTTACTTCTGATACCATGGGGAAGAGAAGCAAAATCATTTTAAACTTTCTTTGAACTTGTTAATTAATGAGAAGTAAGTTAATGAATGCATTTGCATAAAAAAAACCCGGTCAATTTCAAGTTTTCATTCACACACTGCTGGCAACGGGTGAGTGGGGATTTGGTTAAATTTAAATATGGTAAAGAAAAAGTGGCTGAAATAGAGAGATATAGAATGTTTTCTTTACTGTCTCAATATTAAGAGAAATTTAGCGTTCTATTAAAAGTTTCTATCAACTGATATTATATTTCAACAAAATAAAAAAGATAGCATCATAGCATTGTAAGTATGTAGATAGAGAATGAAATTATCTAATTTTTTATTAGAATGCTAACATTCATGCATACAATTATTTGAAATTATACAGGGTGAACTAAAACAATAGTGACAAACTTCAAAAGGTGATTTATGACTAGAAAAGGAACAAAAAGTCTCGTATGAACATATGTCCTGAAATGGACGGGTTGTCTGTAATAGAGCAATTTGTACAGAAATATGACATTACTGTGCCAGTTATTGTGTCAACATTACAAAACATGTCTGAAGTGGCCTCCTTGGGGTGCAATGCAAGAGTTCACGGATTACTGTGCTTGTTCGAATGTTTCGCCTTTGAATTGACACGTTCAAGTATCTCCACATCAGGAACTGGCTCCGCATACGTAACATTTTTGAGGTGCCCCCCACAAATAAAGAGTCAAGAATGTTTAAGCCCGGTAAGCGAGTGGGCCATACAATGGAAGAAAACATACTGTCTGTATTGTTACGGAGGCATGATGAAATGCATATAATTACTGACATTTCAGTGGAACTATGCATTTATAGACATATATTGATCTGAACTTTTTTGTTACTTTTTTTGTGAGGAATCACTCCCTGAAGTTTGTCGCTATTGTTTTAGTTCACCCAGTATAATTACTGCATAGTTTCACATGCATCCGAATGTATTTTGTGTATTTAAAAATATTTGTAATTAATAATAAAGTTTGTTTTATAGTAATTTTTTTTTAAAATAAAAATCAATTTTAAAACAATCTTTATTGCAGTTGAATGTACAAGTTTACAAATAATTTAATAAAAAACAAAAATTTCTGTACATGATAATCCTATGAATATAGAGTAATTGTGGTTCCTTTCTTATGTACATATTTTTTTAAGGAAAGCATGATTAGCCAAACCACAATTTTTTGGTATAAAATCTACTGTAAATCCTTCATGGTAGAAATTGTTACTAATGTATAAAAGTTTATAAAAATATAATAAAAATATAAAATTTATATACATTATAAAAATTATCCTGGGAAAATATAGAGCACAAAATTTTAAGTAGTTAACAGACAAATGCAAATTTATCTATGGAATTTTTTTTTCCAACCTTCTAATATCAATACAAATTAAAACATAGAAATATTACTGCAATATAGTTTTTTAAAACTTACCATCTAAAACAAAACACAAACTTCTTTCAACAAGATAAAAAAAAAAAAATAAAATAAATACATAAAAAATTAAGCTTTTAGCAAAAAATAAAAACTGGTGAGAAAACTGTAAAAGAATAAAGTCTTAAAAATTGAGTCTTTATATGGCAAAATGTTTGTGCTTATCCTCAATCTTAATCTCAACAGATGTTACGATTAATAGAAAATGCATTTTAATGAGAATTCAAAACAAAATTATTAAAAAAATAAATGCGTAAAACCTATAGGAACTTTTATGGATCGACAAATGAAATCATAATGTAACGGGTTCCTTTAGTTGTTCGCAATCCTTCATGATAATGGGTTAACCTTCCTGGATGAATCATGGTCCATCCGATTCGGGTATCAATCACACTGCAATTGTAACGTAAAAATCGACAACCACCTCCCTAGATAAAGATAAATCAAATAAATAACAATAAACAAGCTTTTATGTGTATTTTAAATTTCTTGTAAGTACAATACTTGTATATGGTATGTACAGGGCAATCCAAAAAGTCAGGAAAAACTTTAAAACTCAATAATTCACACATGAATGCAGATAAAAATGATTGAAGTGAAGTCAGGCCCCCCCCCCCCCAAGAAATAAAATTAACGCTAGAATTGTTTGGTTTTCACCAACAGGTGCCGTTGTCAGGTTACAGACATCAGTTTATACACATTTTCAGACAGTAAGAGGCCGGATTAACTATCGATAAGATGAACTATCATTATCTGCTTCCGAAATAGTTTTACCGAGTGAGAGCTGCTCTTTTTATTCCATCTTAAAATGTGCATATACTAATGTCTGTAACCTGACAACACAGTCTGTCGACCAAAAACGGAACAATTCTAGCTTTAATTTCAATCGTTTCTGTGCAAATCTTTTTATCTGCATTTGTGTGTGAATTACTGAGTTTTAAAGTTTTCCTGACTTTTGGATCACCCTGTATATCTAATCTTCTTTATATGTATTAAGTTCTGTTTAAATTTTAAAAGAGTATCGTTATGATGACACAAGGTGAGCACATCGGCTACAAATAAAGTTTTCCAATATTGCTATATCAAGACCAGTCTCTCTTCTTTTTAAATCTGCTTTGACATTTCCATGACATAACCATCTATTACGTAATTTGAGAAGAAAAAAATGTACCATTTATTAATATTTATTTTAATGGAGAGAGAGAGAGACACACCAAGCTTGCTCAAAAGTGTACAACTGCCACTATATTTACCTTTTCAAAAGCTTTCGATTTCATGGATAGAGGGGGCAGCTATCACACTGATATCATGTGCTGCTCCTCTATAGCTCGTTTGTCTTGCACCAACTAAACATCTATGATCAAAATTACTAAGATTACATTTAGGCCTTTTACACAGTTAGTAGTTGAGTAGTTTATGCATGTGGCTGCAGCAACCCGTCAGTTGCGAGAGGCTAGAAAATTAAGAGCAATGCAATCGATGACTGGTAAATTGCGCAGCCATTGGAGTGGCTTGTTTGTACTGATGTCCTTGTACTGTGGAAGAAAACAGCCCTTCCCAATCGTGGTTTTTTTTTATATCTTTGAAATAAACAATCACAGCCAGTCTGAGATTATGCGAAAGGTGTGGCTTAATCATTGTGGATAACATTTAAATATGTCCAGAAATCAGATAAATAATATTGGCACCTGTCTTATTATTCACAACCAAAATTTGCATCGAAAATATATGAAAACATGCAAAATTTGGTTTAAAAAAATCCCAATATCCCTTATTATTAGACACGTTAAAAAATCTGTTCACATTTTGATTGCCTATTTCATAACAAAGCAGAGGAAATTTATTTTTTAATTCTTGGAGAATTATGATTTGACTTTTGGAGATACTGTCTTTTTTAAATTTAGGCAGTTTTATGTTGCATTTAGTACAATAACAATTGTTTATAGTTAGATGTCTGCAAAGAAGTTATTATTATTATTCAACTGATTATAATTTAAACTTGCATTCAGTTATATTAGTACTAATAATAAATAATTTCATAAAAAAAGAGACTCTCACCATTTCTCATAAACCAAAGTTCTAAACAA
>JAHWFO010057280.1:282803-305471 GCA_023313115.1 Rhysida immarginata
CACTCTGTTGCTGTCCAGTTGTGGTACTGGCGTGCAAATGTCGGTCTTTGTCGCTGGTGACCAGCCGTCAGCATTAGTGCACGAACCAGCAGTCTGCTACGGAGCCCCATACGCAGCAACGCTTGCAAAACTGTCATTGATGATACACTTTTGGTAGCCCCCTGGTTTATATGGGAGGTCAGTTGGTCCACAGTTGCATGTCTGTTCGCTTGCACGCATCTCTGTAGCCGTCGTTCTCCTCTGTCACCTATGGCCCGTTGTGCCCCTCACTTGGCACGTCGCTGATTTGGGTATTGCCATTCTGCCATGCATGGTACACTTTCATCACGTCGGCACGCGAACAGTTCACAAAGCTAGCAGTTTCGGAAATACTGCTGCCCTTGGCTCTGAAGCCAATGATCATGCCCCTTTTGGAGGTCAGATGAATCGCTACATTTCACCATGACTCTAACAATTGCAATGTTTTCTGCTTCCTTCTGACACCCTACCCCCCCCCCACCTCTGATACTGGTAAGTACCTTCTGGATGTAACCATTTTCTGCTGACGTTGAACGTAAGGGGTGGTCACATTAATCTGACTGGACTGTGTATTCACTGCTGTTTTTTAGAGAAAAGAAATGGGCCCCGTATTTATCAATGTCTTGTGTAATTTCTTCAGAGTCATCTAATTGGAGCCATTTCCATTCATCCTGAAGAACATCTTCAGCAACTTGTATAGGTAATGACCTAGCTATTGTCACAATGTACTGCAAACTTTGTTCAGTTTTTCTTTCTGACGGTTTTAAGCATCCAAGAGCTTTTTTTAGCTCTCATTGAACAAGTCAGAGCTTTCTTAATCAAATGAGCAGTTCCAGCAATGTACTGAGACTGGACATTTTTAAGAAAAATCATTCTGTCAACCTCTTTCATTAAATTAAGTTCTTCTTTAATCTCTCCTAGTATTATAACAGCTGTTAAATCCAATAAATTTTCTATATCAAACTGTTGCCCTGTAGTATATTGTATCGGAATACATCGATCTAGATCGGCTTTGCCTTTCTTTCCCAGCCTTTTTCAAGGGTACATTTGAGATACCATGCCTCGATGTTTTTAATTTTTGTTAACATAATACCGTATTGGCTCGAATCTAAGCAAACCCTTTTTTTTTCTCCCCCTAAACTGAAGTCCCCCTTGGCTTAGATTTGAGACCAACTCAAATGACCCTCCCCCCACCTGACGCTGTCAAATAACTGCCTTGCCTCCTTCTCCGACTTATCTTGCCAATTATAAATTCAATTATACATCATTTAAAAACTGATAATTAATCAAATTATGTTAATTTTAGAAAACCAGCTAACAACTTTCATTTTGGTTTCTTTTAATGCATTTACTTTTGATTTCTTTTAATGCATTTAATTTTGATTTCTTTTAATGCATTTACTTTTGGTTTCTTTTAATCTCGCAAACTGTCGGAACAACTTCCTTTTTCTAGAGTACGAATAAATTGCAGTATGCATAGGCCTAAGTATGCATGAAGAATTTGACTAAACTTTAAAATTCCAAAACAATAAAGTTAGTAAAGCCAATTTTAAGCTTTAAAACTTTAGGATTGATGCACGTTTCTTATATCCTATTTAACTTAAGGGACACTTAGGCATTATTATTTTTAGAGAGATGCACATGAATACACTTTTGAGACTATATTGTGCAAAAAAGCGAGATTGTCGGTAAATGATTGGAAATCCTCAAAACCTTTGTTATAAATGCTATAAATTTACTTAACATGGTGCCTATATTGTTCAATTATAATGTAATGAACAGACGGTGTTTTGGCTGATTGGTGGCCACAGTCTTGTTTTTGCGAATCACTTTTGCATTAGCTTAAGGCAACGGAAAAGTGATCGGGAAAGTGGGAAAAAAATGAGGTACTATATAGTGTAGAGATAGTCCGTATAATATACTCTTATTCTTAATAAATACACGCTAGTATCTTTTGAAGTTCATCAGATCCCAAATTTTGGTGTTTGGTGATAATAAATACTTGAACCAGTATAAATGTTTTGAAAAAAAATAAATTTACCTGGCAGCAAGATATGATCAACTATAAAAAGTAATATAATCAAATTTCAAGGTATGTTGGTCTTCTGACAGTTGCTATGCGATGTGAATGTGTTCTGAAGCTAGCTGAAATATTCTGGATATTAATGATGAGATATTAGGAGAAGAATGGCGAGATCTTTTGTCCTGGTCTTAGGATATGGTTGGTTTAAGGGCGCTCCCCTTTTTTCTGGACATTTGGTGGTGTTGGTTGTTGGGCAAGAGTTATGGCTTTAGCGGGAAGGATGAATGACCTGGGGGGGGGGGTGAAATGGGTGGTATGGGACGGAGTCAGCAAGTAAACAAAAAGAAAATAATTGAACTTAAAGTCAGTATAAATTTTGAGATGAAAGTAGATTTAGTTATAAAATTAATTGCCAATTTGGGTAGATTTGATAAGAGCAACTTGCTAAATTGTTGTTTTTTTATTTATTTATTTATTTTTTTTTGTAAATTGATTCTTTGCACACTCTTATTTTATATAATTTTGCTCCCTCTTGCCTGACAATCAACACCACCAAATGTCCAGTAAAAAAAGGGGAGGGCCCTTAAACCAAGCCAGATGACCTGAAGATGTCCTGAGGCCAGGACAAAAGATCTCGTCGTTCTTCTCATATTCTGAATTTTGTTTTGGGAGGGACGGGGGATTGAGAGGGGCTGGCCCAAGATTAAAAATACACAATGGCTGTGCTTTTAATCTGTGGGCTGGCCCAATTCTGCTAGCAGAATGGGGGAGGGGGTTCCTCCAAGCAAGGTGGTCAATTTCACGGGGTACGAATGCATTTTTCAATGAAGTTCAATAAAATGTTCTTAGGAGCCTACAGTTCTCGATTATTTTTTTATGACGAAAATGGTTGTAGATGCTTAAAAAAAGCGACTTTGTAGACTGAATTCCTGAAAAAGATACTTTTAGAGACAAGATCAAAAATTAGAGACTAAAAGCTAGAAAAGAGACCAACGCTGATCCCTGCCAAATGGTTCACTATGAGATGCTATCAACTGGCCAAACCATCACTGGGGACCTGTACTCCCAGAAGTTGGAACGTGTGCAACAGGCAAAAGGAGCCAGCATTGGTGAATCGCTAAGGGGTACTTTTCCTTCATGACAATGCCCGGCCACATGTGGCATGAGTTGCCAGAGAAACCATAGAGCAGCTTGGCTGGGAAACTTTGTGTCATCCACGTTACTCACCAGATCTTGCTCCAACGAATTATCACCTTTTCCGTTCTCTGGAAAACCATCTTCGTGGAAAATCCTACACCAATGATACAGACCTGTGAAAGGCACTCAGGGTATTGATCAACTGGAGACACGTTGGCAGAAGGTGCTAGATGCCAATAGGGATTACTTTGGGGACTAGCGATACACTACTTTTTGTGTACATCATTTGGCTTTCTAGAATTAAAAACGGCAAGAACTTTTGTGGTTACCTGGTGCTTATAATAGGGGCTGCACCCAATATTTTTTTTTCCTTCATTTTTTGCTTTTTTTTTTTCCTTTTTCTTTTTTAAATAACATACCTGCTGCAACTATATCTTCCACATCCATCTTCGTGTGATGCTGAACTTCAATACGAAGCGAGAACCAACAAGAGCGATACGAACGGTGGCGGCTTATGCTTACCCAATTAGTCTCCTGTCTTTGGTTCCCTATTATTTGTGGTTGTTTGCAACTATCATTGCCGGCAACTAGTCGACAGTGTGTAAGAGGCCTTAGCCATTGTCTCTGACTGTAAAGCACTTGTAGAGAAGGTTAGATCTATTCCTATTTATTCCACGAGTCTTGTTGCCATGATTTCGGGTTATCTATGGTGCCATGTTTCAAGAAGACAAAGCATGATCTTACACTACTACAATCAACAGATAATATTTAAAGATGTCCAGAAATCAGATAAATAATATTGGCACCTGTCTTATTATTTACAACCAAAATTTGCATCGAAAATATATGAAAACATGCAAAATTTGGTTTAAAAAAATCCCAATATCTCTTAAAAAATCTGTTCACATTTCGATTGCCTATTTCATAACAAAGCAGAGGAAATTTATTTTTTAATTCTTGGAGAATTATGATTTGACTTTTGGAGATACTGTCTTTTTTAAATTTAGGCAGTTTTATGTTGCATTTAGTACAATAACAATTGTTTATAGTTAGATGTCTGTAAAGAAGTTATTATTATTATTCAACTGATTTTAATTTAAATTTGCATTCAGTTATATCATTACTAGTAATAAATAATTTCATAAAAAAAAGAGACTCTCACCATTTCTCATAAACCAAAGTTCTAAACAATTAGTGCTTAAATAATGAACATAAAACTCAATAGTTCTCAAGCTTTTATAGCCCACAATATTTTACATAAGGAGAAATAATGGGGTCTAGGTCTACAACCTACCTCATAGTCAATTCCTGCTCTATTCAAGGCAATGTTAATGGTATAAGTAGATGAATCGTGATGGGGACGTAACGAAGGCTGCTCATCAGGTCGGTATCTCACAATGAAATTCATAATTGCTTGAGGTGGCTGCATTAAAATCATTTAATACATTTTATTGACCATTAGCAAAGTGACTTGGAAAACCTATTATTAACATATTATGACAATGAAATTACAAGTACCCTGAATTTCAGAATACACATATTTTAATATTTGGGCACAATTACATGCAAACTTTACCCACTATGAATAAAGAATTGTTGAACGCTGAGATAACACTTCTCATACAAATAGGGGCAGCTCTGAGAGAGACAGAAACTATCTAATTCCTGAAGGTATAATAGACTTTAGACTGTAAAAGGAAACTCTGAGTATATTGACTATGTGAAGATGCAAAGAAATGATTATATGTCAGAGACACTTGGGTAAACCTGCACTTGACTATATTATCCGTGTTTTTTATAGTTAGTCCCTTTAAGTGCCTATAATTGTGCTATGCTTTACTTAAAAGTGCAATGTATGAATCTTCAGATATTTTTTCATGCAGTATGATTCATGGAGGTACAGGAAGCGTCATAGTCAAGGTCTTTATTTAAAGTGAGGAATTCAGACTTGAGCCAGTAGACTCGTGCCTCGTTATAAAAGTGGTAATATTACAACATAAGGTAATTTCTGTCAGACTACCCTGAAGAGGAAAATAAGAGTGAAACATAGTGAAAAAGAAAGAGTCCCAGCCAGAAAGCCGTTGGGACAGTTGTAGAGGGGGATTGGCTGAGTCATCAGCTGGAATGTCAGGCTGCAGTCAGAGTGCTGATGCTGCCAATGTAAATGCCAAGCAAGCAGCAGCATTGGGCCAAGAGCAGCAGAGAAGAAAAGACCATCACTTCAGAAGCTGGATGGAAGTGAGAAAAAGAAATGACATTGAATCCCATTATGGAGGACTTCTATTATTAACTCCTATAGTTAATTAAATTCTTACTAATATTTATGAAAATGATATAATCACTTTGAACTATTTATGTTTTTTATGTTGTTGTTGTTTTTTTTTTCATAAATCCAG
The DNA here is from genome assembly GCA_023313115.1 of Rhysida immarginata. NCBI lineage: Eukaryota > Metazoa > Arthropoda > Chilopoda > Scolopendromorpha > Scolopendridae > Rhysida > Rhysida immarginata. Next base: position 288,378 of record JAHWFO010057280.1, read on the forward strand.
ATATGCTTATGAACCATGCTTAAATATTTCCTTTTCTTTTTATGACTTGTAATATGTTTCTTCATATAGCTATCATAAACTAAACATAAGGAAATATGCATTTGTGCCAAAATAATAAGTGCACCTATAGCTCTTGTTATGATCTTAATCCCCTTCACTATTTTTTCTCACAGGCTTCTGTGTATTGTCCCATTTTCTTCAGAGTACTCAATTTCAATGTCATAGACTGTCTTACCATAATTTTCAGTATATAATACGTAGGTGAAGAAAATAAAAGTTAAAAAAAAAAATCTATTACATATTATAAAATGCAAATATTATTTAATATTCTGATAAACACATGAAAATACGATTAAAAAAAAATAATTGGGGGGGGGGGTCAAAATTGCAGGAGATGCGTATTATAGACTGAAAACTACGGTATTTAACACTTGAATTAATAAAATGGAATCTAGAAGTGCTAACATCATGATAGTATCCTGGATAAACTTTTTCCTGAACAGGTCTAATAAATTCACGAAGGAAGTGTAACCAATGACGCTCATATCCAACTTGATTCATGTGAATATCTCGAGTGGGAACATTTTCATAACCACCAGCTAATCTTGGATCCTATAAATAAAATAATTTCTGTTTAATGTAATTAATTCTTAAAACTTTATAGAGGAAAAAAAAATTAATACAATTACAACAAATTTTGTAGAACATCGAATGAAAAGATAATAGAGAATGAATGATGTAATTGGAAATGGTATTTCCTTAAAAATAAACTATAGTCACATGCAACTTTGTTTAATATAAAAGATGAAATTAATAATAATCACTTAGCAAAAATAAAAAATTCCATTTTTAACTACAATTCTCAGGTGTGATAAACTAAATTTCAGGTGAAATGAAAAGTAACACTTGTTGAATTAAACATCCCTACATGGCATAAATGTCAGAATGAGGCATTCATGGGACCCATTACGTATTTGAAGATAATAAATGATGGTCATTGTGTTACACTTACGTCTGCCTGGTATATGAACATGTCAAAGGGATATTTAGTTCTCCCACTAGATTGGCATCATGTTTTTAGGTGCCATTTTTAATTCCCACAACATGACTCTACAGAACACACATTTTTTTGCATGTGTAATTAAAAAAAATTACCAAATCATTTTCATGATCTAATGGTAACAGTTTATTAAAAGTTTTGATGTATAGATGTCTAGATTAAAAACATTTGAATTTTCACTTGTTCTAAGCTTCAAATCCTTATTAATAAAGCAATATTTACAACAGGTTAATTCATAACAAAAATCTTTTCTTACATGATTAGTGCCATCAGACCACAGGCCAAAATTTTCCATTTCCTCTACAAATTCTTTACAAAATTGAGAAGTGACAACAGGAAACCAAAACACATCAGGACAGGGCTAAATATAAAAGAGATAAACTCGTATCTATAAACAAAGTATCACATATCTATATCTATGTAAACAGTGTTTCTACTAGGTAACCACAAAAGTTCTTGCCATTTTTAATTCCGAAAAACAAAATGATGTACACAAAAAAATAACGTATCACTAGTCCCCATTGGCATCTAGCACCTTCTGCCAACATGTCTCCAGTTGATCAATCCCCTGGCTATAAAACTTGCCGGTCTTGGACCCAAAGAAGTCCGTGAGTGCCTTTCGCAGATCTGTATCATTGGTGTAGGATTTTCCACAAAGATGGTTGTCCAGAGAATGGAAAAGGTGATAATCCGTTGGAGAAAGATCTGGTGAGTAAAGTGGATGAGACAAAGTTTCACAGCCAAGCCACTCTATTGTTTCCCTGGCCACCTGTGTCACATGTGGCCAGGCATTGCCAGGAAGGAAGAGTACCCCTTTGCGATTCACCGACGCTGGCTCCTTCTGCTGCAATACCTGTTGCACACGTTCCAAGTGCTGGGAGTGATGGTTTGGCCAGTTGATAGCAGCTCATAGTGAACCATTTGGCATCTAGTCCATCATACACAACAAACTACGGGGTTCATCAGAAATGGCAAATTCTCCCGACCTGAATTTCTGGAACCAATGCCTTGCAGTGCATTCATTCACAGCATCATCCCCAAATGCAAGACACATTCGGCAACTTGATGCTGCTGCTGACAAGCCCACCTTGAAGTCATAAAGCAAACAATACCTAACCATATCCTTCGATACCTCCATTTGTCTTCACTTCTGGACGAGATGTGATTGATGTGAATGCCCAAAAGGCCTGTATTTATACAGGCTAACCTTCCTGCTCCCCCCTGACAGATTTTGGACCACACTGTACCCTCATTTGCATATCTTCTATCACTTCCTTTTATGTCAACATAAAAAACTGCAAGAAATTTTGTGGTTACCTAGTAATATTATATATTTCATTCTAAATAATTTTTAAAATTTATTTAGGCTTAAATAAATTCTATTCCAAGAAAGTCTAAAAAATTCTTATCAAACTAATTTAAATCAATTGGTAGATAGGCAAATAAAAAAAATATTAAACTGAACAACTTTTTTGCTGAAAATTCTAGTAACTTCTTGATATGGAGCTAATTCACGAGGGTGACATCACACCTTAGCAACCAATCAGTGCTCCCTAGCAACAAAGCCGTAATGCTTAGTAATAAATTACATTTAAGGACTTTTATCTTGATAATATTACATGGCTTTAAGTTTTTTTAATTCAGTATAAAGGCAGGCATTAGGTTAAATGTACTGGTAAATGTGCTTTGTTGCAATTGTAATGGAATTATTGATAGAGTAAACATTTTAAAAAAAATTCTTACCATGTCTACAGCAATATCAGGATCAAGAACTTTGGTATAATTTTCATGAATATACCTTGTTTCCCAATCCTAAATAGAATCATACTTAAAAATGTTAAAACTGAAGAACTGAATTTGAAATTTTCTTTAATTCAAAAGAAAAAAAAAATTACTCACTAATCTGTTATCAAAAAGTTGGTACAGCTCATTATGCATGTGAGACATATCAAAATGATCTGCATTTACAAGATGACCAAAATCATGTACGTTGCTAACATACATGAAAATTCCCTAAATGGATTTGAAGATTTCAAAAATTTGAATTATTGATTTAGATAATTGCAATAAGTTTCCTACTTTCAAACAAGTTTCAAACATTATACATAAAACAAAAAAATATAGCACAAAATATAAAGTATATTAATTTTAAAATCATTTTTAAAAACATTCATTATCCACACTCACTTCTAGGCCTCTTTTATTAGTGTCCCATCGCATTTAAAAAGTCCTACAGTGAAACCTCCCATAACAGCCAGTTTTGTACAGGATATGGACATTTCATTACAAGACAATTCACGACAGAGACCGCTCGTTCTGAAGAATTTGCGAGGCTCACAGTTTAAAAATAAAAGAATGTACCACAAATTTAATCATAAACGCATATTTTAACATACAAAAATGCGAATGTAAGATCATTTTAATTTATCATTAGCCTATTTAAAAAACATCGCTTATTAAAAAAGAAATCATCCTAAAATCGTGCTTTTTTTTTCGTGAAACAATGAAAATATTACACAATCAAAAAACTGAATTTTAAGTGATTTAAACAATTTAGAATGTTACAATTTCCTAATTCAATTAGCAATTGAAACCTGATTTATCATTTGAGTCTCAAATTAATTGAGGAATTTATTCATTTCTTATAAACAAAGTGAACTGAAAATTATGCCCTCTCGATTTCGGCAAAAATAGGGAAATGAGTTTGGAATTTAATCTTGTGCTCAATGTAGAGCCTCTATTACAACATGTCTTGTAACCTAATGTTGGTATTCCGTTTTGTATATAACCAAGAATAGGTTCTTTGTATATAACCTTCCCTTCATCTGTTCTTGATTAGTTTGGTTTTTTTTTTTTGGCCTTGAGAATAATACTTTTTAAACCTCTAAACAAAATTAGGGTGTATCCATTCACAAAAATTCTTATAACAGTCAGTCAATTAAATTGTTTTAAATAAATCATGTTATGCAATGAAGGTTTTTTTTTAATTATTTGGCCAATATGTTTTAATCCTTAAACCACATTGTTGATATACAGGATGTTTCACAACTATATGGTCAAACTTTTAGGGGAGGTAGTATGGATGATTCTAAGCAAAAAAGTTTATATGAACATGGGTCCGAATTTGAACACTGAGATATGAACAGAAATAAAAATGCTGCCACCAAGATCAACAAGTTAATAACCCAGGTTCTGTAGCACCCAGGATAATGAATTTTGGAGGAATAATAGGGTGCATAAAACTGTGCACACCATTAAAATTTGATCGTATTCCAACAAGTAGTTTTTGAGTTACGCATTCAAAATCATAACAGTGCTCACATGCGAGTACTAACCAGCACGTGTTACGATGTTGAATGCGTAACTCGGAAACTACTCGATAGAATTTCATCAAATTTTAACGGTACACACAGTTTTATGTACCCTGTTATTTCCCCAAATTTCATCAACCTAAATATAATAAAACCTGAATTATTAACATCTTGATCTTGGTTGTGGCATTTTTATTTCTGTTCATATCTCGGTTAGCGTTCAAATTCAGACCCGAGGGGTCTGACATTCAACAAAATTGTGGCAAAGATTCATGAATCTCGATAATTTGATCAAGATTCAGGGAATTGTTAACAGATTCAAAAGTTTGTAGGAATTCCTGGAGTCCTCCGAAGATTCACAGATTCACTACGGGATTCAGAGATTCGTGTAAGATTTATTTAAGATTCAATGATTAAACCGAGATTTACGCGGGGAAATTTTGAAATAAACAGACGTTTATCAGGTTATTTCGCTATGACAAAACAAAATACATGTCAATAAAGAAACTAGACTTTGGCATTGTTCTTAACCGAGTTTCCAACACTCCTCGCATTGGGGTTGGCTTATACAGAGTGAAAGAAAACAATAAGGACAAACTTCAACAGGAGATTCCTGACCAGAAAAGAAACAAAAAAAATCACATAGTGTTTGTATAAAAATAAGTATCAGGAACAATTTTTTCTTGACGTGACTGTAGTTGCAACGCGCTCGCATCCAGCGTGCTCATTGGTGTGTGGTCTGACCTTCAAAACGTGCCAAGCATCAGTCGCCTGCGAGCGTTTGTTCAGGCCAGATCGAAGTTTCAGTGGACCCCTGTCGAGTGACTTGGTGCAAGCTCAAAATGTGGCGAACGACTGAACAGTGGTATGCCATCAAATATTGTGTTGGATTAGGGAAATTGGCTACGGAGACGTTGGGCATGATTCACCAAGTGTTCAAGGATGAAAGTATGTCACAAACTGCAGTTTTTAAGTGGCACAAGCTCTTCAAAGATGGCCAAGAGAGTGTGGAGGACGAGCCCCACGCTGGACAGCCGTCGATGTCAAGAACCGCGTGAAGTACCACCTGAGAAGAGAAGAGTCAACCGAGTGAGACCAGCCATCGCCAGAAATTGGAAATTGCATCACGACAATGCACCCAGCCAAACCTGCTCCAAGGTGTCCGACTACCTGACGCAAAATGGCGTTGCGACGATTTCCCAACCCCCTTCCAGTCCCGACTTGGCCCCAGCAGACTTATCCCTATTCCCAAAAGTGAAATCCTCCACCACTGGACCCTATGTGCCGTCGGAGAACCTTGCACGTGCACCCTTAAGGACCTTCCGGAATCCGCCTACCAGGGAGCCTTCGAGTCGTGGAAAAGCCGCTGGCAAAAGTGTGTCGGCGCTCAAGGGATGTACTTTGAAGAATTTTAAGGTTTTGTAGCAATATCTGAAATAAATCTATTTTTCTGAAACTTTCCCCGATATTTTTATACTCACCCTGTATGAACATATGGCCAGAAATAATTGCACCAACTTTGCAAAAGATGTTCGAAGTGGTCTGTTTGAGATGCAGTGCAAAGTTCACACGACAAGAGGACCCATTCTCACACAAATCCTGAAAGATGGTTGCGGATGTTTTGTGAAACTCACTAAATGCTATACAATCTTCCATACCTTGCAGATCCTGTCATTATGTCTTCACAACCACATTCACGACACAAGAATGAACAAATGAATGGATACGGAAAGGCTTAACCAGACATCAACTCGATCTTCACAGACTGAATCGCTCCTATAGCCAAAAGCAGGAACTGTTTTCTCGTCTCGGCTCCAGAAGTCAGATTCAGGATTCAAAAACATGGGATTCAGAACAGATTCGGTGAGATTCGTAGAGATTCATTTTACCTTTGTCAAAGATTCAGGGTATTGTCAGACCCCTCGTTCAGACCCATGTTCATATGAACTTTTTGGCTTAGAATCATCCATATGACCACCCCTAAAAGTTTGATCATATAGTTGTGAAACATCCTGTATATAGTCAGGGGTATATACAGGATGAATGGCATGAGATACCCTGTATACACCCCTCCTGAGTAGGGGACCAATTTTTTCCTGAGTAGGGGACGGTACACAGGAGACAGGGTGAAGTAGTGGGGGGGGGGGGGGTCAGCTAACCGACAGCACCAGCGGCAGTTACTTCCAAGATGCTGGAGTGAGCAGATCGCTAGTGGTGTGAGTGCGTGTCAGTGACCCCCGTTGAAAACTCGGAGAGTGCGTCAAAAATGTTCCGGCGTTTGAAGGATCGAGTCCGCCGCGTCCACCAGGAGATCAAAGACAATTGGGTTCTTCACCACGACAATGCGACCTTTCACATGTTGCTCGCCGCCGGTGAAATTTTGGCCAAGTTCAACGTGGCAACACTTGCCTCAGGCAACCTATAGCCACGACCTAGCTCCCAGCAACTTTTTTCTGTTTCCCCAAATTAAGGGAAGGGATTCGTCAGGATTCCAGCAGTCCAGGCAGCTTTGATGAGGTCCCTTGACAGCCTTCCGTGCGAAGAGTTCCAGGGAGCCTATGAACAATGGAAAAAATACTGGCAGTGTTGTGCTGAGCCCAAGCGTCATATTTTGAAAACTTTTAGTTTGCTGTACAAAAATGTTTAATAAATTTTTTGTTTTGAGACCAGTCTTGAAACTTTGTGAACGCACCCTGTATAATATTCAATATAGGGACCTTCCATAAACCATGCAGCCTGGTCAGGGGATGGGAGGGGTTTGGTAAAAAGCTATGTTGGGCTAATGAGGGGAGGGTAAGTGGTCCTAGCATATGTAGTTTTTCTTTTATTTTACTTGGCATAACAAACAGGAGACTTGAAATTGTGGACACTAATTGAACAGAAAAATACCGGGAAAACACAAATCCAGAAGGAATATTTATTTGCACATGCGAATAAATATTCCTTGTGGATTTGTGTTTTCCTGGTATTTTTCTGCTCTGTTACTTGGCACAGTTAAACCGGTTACACAATACACAACAGCATTATGGATATTTATAATAGATATTTATTTCTGTAATTACCTTCGTAATTTAGATATCTACATATCTACAGCTCTGTGCATTGTGACTTGAAGTCACAGTGCTTGGGGAGCGAGGTGTACGAGGCTGGCGTGTTTACAGGCCGATGCGTTTGAACTAGTCAACACGCCAGCGATGAATGATATCATTGTATTAAAAACATTAGGCATGCAGCAACTAGACTCAAATTCACTTGCAACTGTAGAGTGGCTTGTTGAAGAATACTGAATGCGAACCTAGGAAGCAAAGGTGCTCCTGGCTGTAACTGAGGAAGATATTTTCCCAGTGATTAGTAATATACAGGAGTGGCTAGTGTCACCATTTGCTGATTCAGAATATTTATAATTATTAAAAAAGTACATAAAGCAAATATCGGCCTTGTTCATTATATATCCACTGATTTTAACTGCTGAATTGCTGTTATTGCCCCAGTCCGATAACCTTCCGATGTTTTGATACATCATTTCAAAAGTAATACACTTCCCACTTCAATGATAAATTGTCGTATAATCATATATTTTAAATTTATGTGGCACAGTAAGTAAAAACTAATCACATAGTAAGTATTTTTCAATTACTGTTAGCATAATATATGCATACATTGAATGATCTTTTGTTGAATTGCTGCATAAATTTGCCAACATTTGTTGCCATTTTTTCAGTCACTTTGCACTCACAAATGGCAAGAGTGAGTTGAGGCTGGTCGTCAGCACAAACAGAAACATCTAATGTTGTGAGTTTTATAGCCAATTCCTAGCTAGTGATCCAAAATATGAGTTGATGCCTGAAAAGTGAGTGTGGACTCGTTCCTTGAGGAAGTGCACTAAAAATCAGCAAGTGGTATGGCCTTAAATCTTACCATATCTCTGAGATTCTTGCAAAATGCCATATCAGGATCTAATAAATTATTAATAAAAGAAGGAAATAATTCTTTAGATTGGAGTAAAGTTGCATTGACGAGATAACTAGCTGATATATATGGCATATTCCACAAGCCTCTGTGAAAAAAGAAGGAATAGAAACAAGTTTTACTTATGGTATTAAAAGAAATTCATTAAAGAAGTACATTATTTGAATTTGGTCTATAAAAGAATGTTCCCGTTTTAGTTTGCTGCATTTCGTGAGTACAGAGCAACACTATTACTATATTCTTGAAGGGTTGGTTCTGTTCAAATGAATGTCATTGACACCACGAAGTTTGCCCATTCCTGAACTAACCTACCCCCAATGTTGGGTAGATCACTGCAACAACAAAGACATGACTCATTGTTCCTCCCTTATCTCCAAGCATAACACCATGTGATATTCGCTGCGGGGATATGCAGTGTTTAGGCCATCAGTGCTGGGAAACTTAGACGAGATAAAAACTTGAATCACAACAACAGCAGTAACTGTAAACGACAATATGTTGGAGTTTGAATATCGTTATGTTGTGCGAGTCACCGGTAAGGGGCACATCAAATATTTATTATATTCATGAATTTAAAAGAAATATAGCAGACAAAGGTAGGGACATTCTTTTGCAGACACCCTGTATGTATGAAAAGAATAGAACAAAATTAATGTTCTAATGTTATATGTGGAAAATTTTTATATAGGATAAATAAAAAAATTCACATAGGAAAATTCACAATGCAATATAAAAAGCACATAATTCTGTAAATTATGCTAATGGCAAATCTGCCTTTGTAAAATCCATACCATAAGTTTCGGTTTATAATATGCATCCATGTATAATACGCATTTAAGTTACTACTCGATACTTGAAAGATTTCCCATATTTAATACGCACCCAGTGTATTTGGCAACGGAAAATTGAGAAAAAAGTGAATAAATATATCGTATATTTTTTATATAGGAATATTATATGCAATTTTTCATAATGTGCATTAACGGTTTTTTTAAACTTTTTTTTTTTTTTTGTATAGTATACCAAAAATTATGGTAATTACAACCACCCACCAATTTCATACAAACTAATAATAATAGCAACTTAAATAGTGCCAGAAATATAGAAATCTGTAAAATGAAAAAGATAATAAAAATCTTCTAGATCTTCAAAAGGACATGGAACCTCATGTCTTTAAATGAAATAAAATGCTTTTTATAACATTTAGAAATATAATCTAAATATGACGTTTATTTCCTTCATCTTATAAACATCAGAACTGACATTGCGATGGGGGGGGGGGGGGGGGGAACAGTTAAAAAAGAACACAAATAAACCCTCAACCAATCCAAAAATACAAGATGTTTTGTACAAGAAACCTGCCTGCCATAACCTACACACTATCATATCAGACAGTGAACGTGCCCTATCTCTGTTACCCAAGACTGATAGTCCACCAGGTCGTGTTATCGCCGGACACCTCATCCGTAGAGTCTACAATGATGCCTCTTCATTCATCCTAACCCAGGAATAACTTAGGGACATTGTTGCATCTTCCTCGCTTCAGATACCTCCGACGTCTCATCCCCCCCCAATCCTCGCCTGTCCCTTATGTCCCTTGACATCACTAACTTATACACTAATATCCCGGTCCCCACCTCCCTTAATATCCTCAAACGCCTTCTACGTACTTCCTCTTTCCCTAAGCCCGATGCCATCGACCTTTTATCCTTCCTGTCTGTTATTTCCTCACAAGACTACTTTTCCTTAAACAACACGTTCTATTCTCAACCTACTGGGTTGGGTATGGGCTTCTCACTTGGCAGCTTCTTATCTGAAGTCTTCCTACAACACCTCGAACTTAACTTGTTAACTTCACTATCATCTCATATTTCCGATATGTGATGACATCCTTATTATATATGATTCCCATTCTTCCTCCCCCACTGACATCGCTGACACCTTCAACTCCTTCTCTCTCCATATCCATTTTACCTACGAAACAGAAGTTAACAATTCCATCCCGTACCTTGACATCCTCATTAGTAACAACCTCCAAATTAACCGTTTCTCGTTCACTGTCTTCCGTAAACCTACCACATCGTCTAATCTAATCCACCGTTCTTCCTAACAACCCCCCCGTCCACAAGCACGCTTCCCTACGCTACTTCATTGACCGTGCCCTGAAGTTACCCCTCAACCCCCCTTCCCGCACCTCCGAACTCCGATCATCCACACCCTTGCCCGTATGAACGGCTTCTCATCCTCTATGTTCTCCTGTATCCTTCAACGCCGTAAACATGCCTTCCTTAGCCCGAGTCCCTTCTCCCCTGATATAACCCGGAAAAAGTGGGTTTCTCTATTATACCTCGGTCCCTATTTCTCCTGCCTCTCCAATTTCCTCTCTTCCCTTGGCCTCCAAGTTTCTTTCCATTCCCCTACCCCTTTTCTTCATTCCTTGCACCAGTCTACCCTAACTGCATCTGACGATTTCTCCCAATCTGGAGTATATCGCTTGAACTGTGCTTTCTGCGATAAGTTTTACATAGGCTTATCGACCCGTAACTTCCAACGTACGTTTTAAGGAGCACATCAACTCCTACGAGAAACAACACGGTAATTCCCATTATGCCAACCATCTTGCCATATCCTGACATGCTTTGAAAACCCAAGACGAAGTGATGTCCATCATACTCAAATGCAACGACCCATTCAAGACTGCGACCCTTGAGTCAATCAAGATATTTAAAGCCAAGAGGTCTACCCCTAGCCTCCTCCTCAATTGCCAAACGGATTTTGATGTATATGCTAAACCTGACTCAGTTTCCGATTTTGTATAATGTTTTTATTTATTTCCCGACTTTTTCAGATATGTTTTATATAATTTTACTCTTATTCTCTTTTGTAAATCCTCTTGTCTTGTGACAACCGGATATGTTTTCTTTTCGGTCCGCGATTTATTTGCTTTTCTCTTTTATCATTTTATTCATTGGATGTCCCTCTAGTATTTTCTGTTATTGGTTCCACACTTCTGTAATTCCATTCTCCAATCTCTTTGCTTACTCTGTACCTTGATTCTGTATATAAAGGCCTGCAAGCCTCTTGTTGAGTTATCCTTGATAAAACCGGGAATAAATGGCGAAGCTAGTTGGCAACTTTGTTGTCCCTCTGTTATACTGTAAGGTTACTACCAATTTCGTCAAAAATACTTTTAATTGTGATACCTTGATTGGGTGCATTTCATGATATACTGCACCATAATTAATCTCTTAAAAAGCTGTAAAGAGGCAATTTGCAATAATCATCCTCAAGCTCTGTTATGACACCTGACATATTCACTTCAGGCTTTAGAAAGGGTGTTTCAGGTGTGAGCTGTTACTTATCCGCACTAAGAGCTCTCAGTTGCATTACGATGGCTACATGATATGGATGCTGCAAGCTGGCCTTCCTAGGTAATTGCTTTTCTCCAAGCTGGTGGCTAAGAGACCAAGGGGCCAGCTAAGAAACCAGGTGGTAGACTACCTGGAGAACATGGGTTTAAGTCACTTGGATAATACCACTAATGATACAGGTATTGGACAGTGAAACTGAAACACCTGGTAGAAATCCAAAATCTTTATTTAATAAGGTGTTGGGGCACCGTGGGCAGCCAGCACAGCAGTAACACTTCTTGGGAAGGATCGGTAGACGTCCTGCACAGTTTGCACCCCAAACCATTACTGATCCACCTCCGTGTTTGATTGTGGGTGCCAAGCAGTCTGGGTTGTAGGCATCAGAGGGGCTCCTCCAGACGAATACCCCCCTGTTGTTTGGAAGACAGTGTAGCTGGACTCGTCTGAGAATATGATGCGTTTGAGGTCATCCAACGTCCAGGTTTTATGCGTCCGGCACCACTGAACCCGCTTGGAGGCATTTGTACTACTGATGAAAGGCTTCGGTATAGCAACCCTGCCATGGATGTTGGATTTATGCAGGTAACGACGGATTGTCTTCGTGCACACAGGTTCCTGGAGGTGTGTATTCATTTCTGCGGTGATTTCTGCTGCGGTGGTTTTCTGCTTTCGTGCAACAATCCTGGTCAATGTCCTGACGTCTCTTTCCGACAACTTCCGTTTTCCCCTGCAGTTGCTCCTCCTGGACGTGATTCGTCCTTCCTGTTCATATGCACACATCACCCTGGATACTGTAGCACGTGAGACATCACAAAGTGTGGCAGTTTTGGACACAGATGCACCTGCTAGACGCGCCCCAACAATCTGCGCTCTTTTGAAGTCGGATATGTCTCCCATTATAGCGCTCTGCACAGACAATTTGAAGCTTACTATCGAACTTTTCTACTGGAGTGACTACCAAGACCTCTGACACGTGATCATTGATATGCATACGATTAATTACCTAGCAGAAGGTTCTATTCAGCCCTGGGGGTATCCAGTGCTATTTGCGAAAGTGTTTCAGTTTCAATGTCCAATACCTGTATGTGACTGATAGTAGAAGATCATGATCACTGGAGATCCTCTATAGGACTGCTGCCCCTGCGACCCTAATGAATAAGCAGTCTTGAAAAGTAGGTAATTTATGATGATTTTCTGCCAGAAATCAGCAGGTGCATATTTCTAGTTTATATACAGGGTGTATCTAAACCTCTGTCATAAATTTCTGGTGGTGATTCCCCACAGCGAGATGGTAACAAAAAATCATATAAGCATGTTTCAGATAACGAACTATTTGAGATTTCCACAGTTAAAACTGAAGTTTCAGCAGCTGGTTTTCCTGCTCTGTGGATGACAGGTAACATGCGGAGAAGCTACCCCACAGAGTACAAAACCAGCTGCTTAAAACTTCACTTTTAACTGTGAAAATCTCATAAATGGTTTATTTTCCGAACCATGCTTATATGGACTTTTGTTTTCATCTCGCTGTGGGGAATTACCACCAGAAGTGTATGACAGGGGTTTAGATACACCCTGTATAGTAACATTCTGATTTATATCATAAGAATTTGATAACAAAACTGCATTATCAAAAATTTTTAACAATTATATCTTTCCTGTTCCATAAACTCAGAAAGCTTTCTTATATTCCAAAATTTTGTGTCAGCAAAACAGACAGTTATTTAATCTCAGTCATGATGGACAAAACAAATGTGAAAATCTACTCTTGAAAGAATATGATTTTATTTATACAACCCTAAAAGAACGCATTTACCTTTTCTCTGCTGAAATATTAAAGGGATGCATTTCATTGGTATATAATATAATGGAGTTTTAAAGATATATGTAAGATATTATCCATTTGTATCTTATCCATTCTGAAAATTTTGATACTATTCAGTATTTTTAAAAAATAAGAATTTCCACATTTGAAGTACACAACTGATTCAGAATTTTAGAAGGAAAAAAAAAAAGAAAAAAAAAAGAAGAGGTGGAGGTTTATTTGAAATTTTTATTTTCCATAAACACACTAAAAAAAATAAGAAAAAAAAAACCTTTAGCATAAACTATAAAGTTTTCATTGCAATTTAGCATCACTAATTAATTTTGAATCAACATTTTATATTATTATAGGTAAAGATTATTTTATATTTAAGTAACTAAGTTGTAAGTGGAACTTTAGTGGAAGGTATAGAAAAAAAAATTAGGGTGACTAGAGGAGACAGGAAGTTTTAAGGGACAAATTGGTTCTGATTATTGATCTCGGCCATCACTCTTGAATGAGAATACAACCAGAGAAGTTGAATTACAAGAGTCATTTTATCCCTCCAATGCTATTCTTTACTTGAATTCCTGTGGAAACATGCAATAGTAAGTTCTCTTAAGATTTGCTTTGTTTATGAAATATTGATAATTAAATATAGAAAATCAAATCATGGCTTTAATGATCATTACATAATGTACAATGCAGAAAATTATGCAATATAACACCCAGGGATAAGAATAATAGCACAAAGTATCTTTCTATGAATAAGGATTGCTCCCCACCCCCCTCCTTATCTTTCCAACAAATTTTTTTTATTGTCTAATTTTAAGAAAAAGTGATAATATATGAAAAAGAGAAGTGTCCACCATGAATGAAAAAAGAATTAATTTCCATATTTTAAAATGAAATAGTAAGACATTATTAATACTTTTTGTAATGAACTATGCAAGTAAGTTATAAATTTGCAAATAGGAATTAAGAGATGAAAGCAATACAAGATCTTATACTAAAATGTGAAAATACATTCTCTGGAGTTTTATCCATGTTTAACCCGAGAAAAATAAATGGAGATCTTTTTTTTTTACAGTAATGCTGCAATCCTTGTTTATAGAATATATATACAGTTGTCCTTCCACAAGTCGGCAATTTTTTCCTGAAAGCCATGATGAAGGAATGACTTCCGGTTGGGGAATTTTGCCAACAAAAATTAAATCGGTGACGATTATTATGATTAAAATATTCAAAATTAACTAATTTTATAGTTTCCTTAATGCATACAAACTGCTTTGGGGGAGGGGCTATGAAAGCTAATTACTGAAATTAATATAAACCAGCTTTCTTCGAGCTGGTTATTGTCCATGAAATATGAAATGGCGATTAATTATAGAGGCACAATAAGCAGCTACATTTTTCCATAAAAAAATAAATGCTGACTTGTGATTAAGATCGTCTTAATTTGAAAAAATATTATTAAATTTAATCTGGTTTAATTTTTCCTTGCAAATTTCTTCTTCAAAAGAGGGTAATTTACTGAAGAATATATGTTAAGGACGGAACTGAGCAATGAAGTAGATGCAAAAGCCTAACTTGGAATTCCGCAAGTCGGAAAAATCTACAAGATGGCAAAGCCCTGGAACCGACGTTTCAACTAGGGAAGTCGCCTCTTCTCTGTTTTTGGTGGTATGATTAATAAAAATGAAACCATTCAAATGCTGACTGAACTCATATTCAAAGGATAATACAGTCTGCGGCAATTCTATTAGTTTTGCTCTATCCACTTTATGTTAGCAGTGGTATTCTAACAACAAATAGCAACAACAATACTTAAACAATGACACAGCGATCAAGTTACTCATCACTGTATTCTTATCACATAAATTATAAGAACGATATCTTCATTATGATTATAGTTAAAATTATGAACAATGTCTCGCCAAGATAATGTTTGTTTTAATCTTTAGTACAGGGCATTCAAATTTGAAAACAATTTTGCCTTGCTTTATTGTATGCTTTTTAATTTTACTTTTTGTAACTACAAAAATTCATTTTATAAATTGACAAGGTTTAAATAAAAATACACACACAAACAATTTTAAGTAATTCCTGTTTCTTTTTTTTTAATTCCAGGTATTATAATGTAGCTTTCTTTTAGCAATTTCAGCAAAGACATTGAAATTTCAAGAACTATCCAATATATCTTATTAAAAAAACAAACAAACAGGTAATTAGGTTATAAACGATGGCAATATTCTTCATCCAACACAGAGTGCTATTTGTATTATTAGTTTTGATTAGCAGCACAGAAGCAGCTAGAGGAGGAGGAGGAGGACGGGGAAAAGGGAAAGGGGGAGCAAGAGGAACTCGAATCATGCTCGATCCCCAGATGATAGATGTTAACTCACAATCGGAGTACTACAACAATCCGAAGGTAATTTGAAAAATAAAATACAGTAAGTATTCATACATGATGAAAAAATAAAATAAAATAAAATAAAATAAAATAAAATAAAAAAACAAAACAAAACAAAAAACAACAGCAATATGCATTCTTAGCTCCAAAAATTACTGAACTGGGCAAAACTCTTGGATAAGTTGGTTTTTCAAGATTCCTTTCTCCAGTTGTGGCCTTGAAGTATTTCAAGTTTCATTATGCCATAAAACTTTGGCTTTAATTTATTGAGAATTTTCAATTTTGCCTGATTTTATTGCTCATGTGCTTCTTGAAGATGTTATTTATTTTCCTTAAAATTAAGTCTCGAAAATTTAAAAGGCAGTCTGGATGCCAAAGGTAACGTTTTTCGTAGGCCTATCCTAAAGCCGCATTCACAAGAAAGCTAGAAAGATCTGCACACGTGAGAAAAGCTCTGCTGCTTCCTCTCACTGCTGGCGTTCTGCTGCGAGAGACACGCACTTTAGCGTGGAATCGCATGTCTTATGCAGAAGACTTTTCTTCACGAGAGCTCAATGGCGCGAGAGATTACTCGACGAAGAAAAAAAAAAGCTGCTGCTGCACTGAAACGACAATTTTAACCCCCTTTTCCTTTAAAACACTTTATATTTAATATTTAAAGTTAACGTTGAGTGAATTATAACTTATTCAACCAGATCAAAAAAGCCAAAAATGAAATAAATACAAATTTTTTTAAAGCGTTCAATTGTTTTTTTAATTGCCACTCTTGTTTCTTTAAATCGTTCATAGCATCAATTGTTTTTTAAATCGTTCATAGCATCAATTGTTTTTTAAATCGTTCATAGCCAATCAGAAGAGAGGTGTGCTCTGATTGGATTGGCTGGGATCTGGACACTTTCTTCCTCTAGCAAGCAAGAGCTATACCTTTTCTCTTTCAAACTCTAGCGAACATGTGAATGATCCTGCGAGAACTGAATCTGGTAGGAATTTTCTAGCGTGGCTGAGAAATATCGCGTGTACAAGTCTTTCTAGCTTTCTTCTGAATGCGGCTTAAGAGCAGAGGAAAGTTATTTATACGAGATGGCAATCGCACTCTTGCAATTTTTACATTTAGTTAAAATACTAAAGAAACAAAAGTGTAAAAATTGTGTGCTTTGCACAAAACTGTA
>JAHWFO010057280.1:314926-360068 GCA_023313115.1 Rhysida immarginata
GATCCTGCCATTTTCAGAATGGTCTTTCCACAAACTTGAACAAAAATAAACCAAAAACCATGGAATGGAACAACCAAAAAGGGGGAAACTTCTAATCCACAAGGAGAAATGAAATACCAGATACACGAGACATAAAGTCTCAAATATCTTTACGATGAATAAGAAGGGGTGGTCTGGCATATACAGTTTTGATCGACTACTACTATATAATTTTGGACTGCCATAGACTAGCATCCTTGTGGAATCAATGTCCAAGAGAATCTGAACAATCTGCAGGAACATGGAGGAGCAATACCATTTTAGCGAAATTACGAAAATATCGGTGGGCGAGTGTATAAGCTGAGACATAATTTGAACAGTTTATTGTTTAGGTTAACGTTCTTAACCATAATCACTCTATTAAATTCTAATTTACAAGATGGAGAAATTAAAAGAATTTAACTGTTCACTTTTAAAAAATTCAAAACATTCTGTGAAGGAAAATAGCTGTTATTTACCTACCTTAACATTGTCAAGGCTCAATGTATTTTCTGAGCAGGTTAAGCAACCATCGTCTGGGTTCCAAGATTTTGCTAAATAATTGCCTAGATTATTAAGTGCCACCTTTAAAGAATAAAACAATGAGGTTAATAAAATTCAAGAAATACTTTCTAAAAAATAATCAATTTTAAGCAATAACCTCTTACTTTACTTGCTCCATTTCCATGAGCTATTGATGGGCTTGTGCCATAGGCAGTGTTATATAAAAATGCATCTCTTTCTTTAAATCTCAATTCAACATCACCTAGAATTGTTCTTGAAATTACTTTTTAATCATATAAGAAAATTGTTTTTCAATAGAAGAGATAGCTTACCAACAGCTCCATTCAAATTCTGAAAAATTTCAGCTTTATGATCCAATTTTATTGACCACTTTTTTCGTAAATCTTCATCAAGATAAATCATAGTATAGTATAATTGGTCATCGTCTAGATTTCCAATTTCCTTATTGGTAATTATTTTATATAACTCCGGAGCATGGCCAATGAAACCTGAATGTTAATAATTCAACGATATTAAAAAAAAAAACAAAAAAAAAACAAAAAACAGAATTAATCATATTAAAATAGTTTAGTGATATCAAAATAACAGAAATAATGAAATATAATGATATAAATAACAATGCAACCCAGTATTCAAAACTGTAAGCCAAATGCAATAATTTGTTCACGATTCAAATAGCTAAAATAAGAGAACAAATATATTTTCTTGCAAATTTATGAAAACATTTGTAAATTATTATTATTTACCAATTATAGAGCCAATTTTATGTAAAAATGTTAAATAGGATTTTTTGGTCTTAATAAGTTTTGAAACAAAAGAAGCCAGTGACAAAAAAAATCACAATAGAGACAGTAAACTTTTTTATACAACCTAAAAAATTTTAAATTTATTGCTATAGCATGATTAATAATTCCTTTTCTTTTGATTAAAATATACTTAGACATAAAGAAAACAGATGACCGATTTTCAAAGAGGAATGGGCCACGTATCATCTTATGATAGAGTGTCCCAATATAGAGCTAAGTTCTGGCAGAATGTAAGAGGGTATGTCAGAATGTAAGTTAACATTGGGATTTTGTGACTTGTTAACCACGGCCAAGAACAAACAGCAATAAATAAGACTATACCATCACAGAAGTGTAACAGATGGGACAATGAACTCCAATACATGTCTTTCACCTGTCTTACATCGAATCCAAGTTTGACCACCTGACAAGAAAAGGGTGTATGTGATTTGTCATTCGGTCCAATGTTGTATTGCTCACCAAACTCTTACCTAGCAAGATGACTGTGTTAATGAGATGATTTTGGCTTATAGTTACAAAGACTATAACTTAGGAGCATGGAGCTTTCGACAAACTGCTGTGGTACAGACTAACTGCTGCAGTACACCACTTTTTACAGACTAACCTGGTTAAGATATGCCAGCCTCTGTCGGTCAGTGTGTGTTCTACCATCTCCATGGCATCCAATTTCCTATGACATGTATGCTAAAGCCACTGATATGACATCCTATCATTACCAGTACTTGACCCTCACAGTCCGGTATTTTGACTCCTTGTTTTTGTATAGTCATAATAGTGAAAGGTATATTTTTGGCTTGATTTTTGAAAGCATCTGAGATTTTTGCATCATCCAGATGGCCATCCTGATCGCTACACTGTTTTGGAAGATGGCATATTCCGTTGTTAACACAAATAACAGCTTCCATTTTTATTAGAATTCTCAACGTGTTTTTTATGTAAAACATGAAGCAGCATATATTTAAGGAATCTTGTTTCAAATGATCATTCAGTATGCACTATTCAGTATCTTATTTCAAATGGATCTAATCAGATGTTGAATCGCCATATATTGCGCTTGAATGTATGGTGATCCAAGAAAAGAAAAGAAACCCTTGCATTTAAACTTATATAATGAACCCAGCAATAATTCAACCTCTAATAAATTGGTTCACTGAACTAAGGGTGAGTCAAGAGTCTGTACCCCCCCATACAACTTAAAAAAGAGTGGAGATACAACAAATCTGTTGCAGGCAACATATATGAAGCTAGGTAGGGGCTAAACAATGGGGGTGTCAAATTTGACCTTTGACCTTGAATTTTGCACCTTGCAACTTTGTAACTGTTATAGGTAGAGAAAATTTTCCAATTGTACAGTTGTAGAGCTCAAAACTCTAATTTTAACAAAAAAAAAAAAAGATTAAAAACAAGCGTAAAAATAAACCCACTACAACAAAATGAAATTTCAGTGCTCAAGCTGTGGTGTGGATTATGGAATAGCATCTTGGTGGACCTGTTTTCTACATTGGTTGCCTTTCAGGAGTAAGGTACACAGAAATGATTCCAGAATGCCAGCCCCACCTTTCCATAATCCCACCAAGATGGCATTCTAGAGTGGGTTTGTTGTAGTGGGTTTATTTTTTACGTTTGTTTTTAATCTCTTTTTTTTTTTTTTTTTTTTTTTTAAATAAAATCAGCATTTTGAGCTCTACAACTGTACAATTGCAAATTTTTCTCTCCCTGTAACAGTTAGAAAGTTGCAAGGTACAATATTTGAGGTCAAAGGCCAAATTTGATACCACGATTGTTTAGCTCCTACCTAACTTCCTATATGTTGCCTGCAACTAATTTGTATCTCCACTCGTTTTGAAATTGTATGGGGCGGTACAGACTTTTGACTCATCCTGTATATGCTAATTATTAATTGGAAAGGCAACCACTATTCTGTGATTGACTAATTTTTTTAGAAACTAATTTCAACCAGAAAGAGTTTTTCTTTTTTTTTTTCTTTTTTACTGGTTGAATCATGTAAGCTTTGCTTCCGAATTTTGTAAGCAGGTTGCTATGAACTCTGCGTACAAACTTCAGAGGTGGTAGAAGACCTTATTTTGAATATATTTTATCAATAAACTGGGGGTCACAAATGAATGCTTGATACAGAAACAAAAATTTTAAACCATGCATGTGAGACAGATAATGGTCAATCTTGGTCATGAATTTAAATCAAGGCAAAAGCATTTCGGTGTTAATTTTTAGGTAGGGATTCTCCAAAATCACGGGGAATGAAAGCTTCTTACAACAAATTTTGTCAAGTTGCTTGGGGAGGTTCCTTTGGCTATCCGAAGAATGATGTGGTTCCTACACGATGGATCACCAGTTGATTTCAGTACACCTGTACGACCTCAATATGGTCTATGATCAAAGGATTGGCCGAGGAGGACCATTTGCTTTGCCAACTTGATCAGTGGACGTAAACCCTTTAGATTTCTTCTTCTGGGGACATCTGAAGAACGAGATACACGATACTCCTGTAGATTCGGAAAAGGAGCTGGTAGTGCGAATTGTGGTGGCAAGTGACCATGTAAGAGACACTGCAGGGATTTTGGCTGTGTCAGATGCTGAAAGGCATGTATTGCTGCTCATAGTCAACAGTTTCAACACCACCTGTAATTTTCTATTTGGTTAATAAAACATTGTGACCATCAGTATCAAGTTTTATAATTCCTCCATTTTCTGGAAATACTTTTACAAGAGAAAATATTTATTATGAGGAAGTCTCAGGCAGACATTGACAATTTTTTATGTATCAAGGATTCATTTGCAACCCCCCAGTTTACTGGCAAAGCATATTCAAAATCAAATCCTTTACCACCCCTAAAAATTTGTACACAGAGTTCATAAATACCCTGTACACATAATTTCTCTCCTTTTTTTAATTTATTTTTATACTGAATATTGTTACAAAAACAGTCAATGATTATAGTCTGCATAACAGATCTTGGTCCCTGATGTATTTTACTGCACATTCAGGAAACTAGGTGATCACTTAGATAGTCATGGTCCGCACTTGTGATTTCTGGAGAATAGAGAGGTGAGGTTTTTGTGAGTTTTTTCTTTGTTGTATTTTTTCCTTATTTTTTCTGTCGATTTGAGAGTTTTTGCATTTAATCATTTATTTTTCACATGTATTGATTTATTACAACCTATATATACATTCTTAACTTGTATATTGATATTATTAACTAAAAAAACATTTTTTTCCATGGCAAAGAGCACAGTTGCTAAGCAACAAAACCTGAAAGATAATAGATGATCAGACATGATGTCATGCACAGAAATAGGTTGAAACTGGGGACCAAGATCTAATCTGCAGGCTCTAGTCAAATTGTATACATAAATGATTAGGAAATGATTGAAACAAATAAGAAGGGGAGAGGCAATAGTGTTGCCGACTAGACAAAATTGCCGTAAAGAATAAAATTGACAAGAAATAAGACATTGAAAAATAAAGTAAAAATAATAAGAGAATATAAGGCACAGCAACAGAAATGAAGTAATACAAAGTAAAAACATGGAAGATATAAAAAGCAAGATTGATAATAGAAAACTGGAAATGATAATAAAGTCACTGGGAAAATAAATAAAGCTGTCAAAGTAAAAGAGCAATAGGTTAATTCTTGTCATTTGGTGGGTGAACTGAGATTCATCACTGGAAGAAGGTCAAGGCTAAGAGACAGACCTGCAGAGTGACTTACTGTACAAAGAAACAAAAGCTTTAACATCTAAGAGGTCATAAATTTGCAAGAAGAGTTATGTGAAAAAATATTTTTGAGCTCGTTGGATCCCAGGCATACTCTCACGGGATGAAAATATGACACGATATATATAATGTCACCAGACTTTTTATGACGCTAATCCGAGACACAGCCGTGAAGAATCCGGAACAAATTCGAGACACATAATTTTTGACAATTAAATCTATCAATTTCCAATTAAAAAAAGATGCTTACTTATTGCAGGGCAGTACACTGAACTCGGGACTGTCCCAGAAAAACGGGACGTTCTGGTCACATTAGAAATGTAACATTCGAAAATAGGAATATAGATGTGAAATGCATCATGCAAAAGATCGTAAACTTTGAAAAGATAACTTTTTAACGTCTTAATTTAAGTTTATGGATGATATTCGGTGCTTCAATTTATCAACCCTGCTTTAGATTATTTAATAATGGCCCTTGTACAATCTGACAATGGAAAAAAATTATAGAACTTAAAGTGAACCTTTAGTCAAAAAATTTTATTTGATATTTTATACATCTAAGTCTCAAAACACTAGTGTGCGTTGAAAAAATTTAATATCTACCTTTATTTATTAGTAAACAGCATTTTTAAACAAAAAATTAGAGCCAATGGATGCCGCCATCTTAACCCAAATGCGCAAAGGAACATGGAATTTTATGACGTCGGATATGGCCTGCGCAAAACAAAGCCAACTAGATAAGAATGTGCAGCTGCAGCGGTTGATCCAGCTTCAAGAAATAACACAGTTTACTGCATTGCTTATGGCTGTAATAATAGGTCTACGACAAACAAAACTTGCAGCTGGCATAAGTTGCCGTTAAAAAATCAGCAACTGCTGAAGCAATGGTTGCATAATATTAACACGGAAAATTGGCCAGTAAATGAAATAGTCAGGATATGTTCGGATCATTTTACTGAATCCTGTTATGAGAAAGATTTCAAAGGAGAATTGTTAGGGGCCGCAAGAAGCAACGAAGGCCGCCTTCCTCGTCTCCTGAAGCCGGACTCGATTCTGACGGTTTTCATTCATCGGCAACCTGAGCAAACACTAAGGAGAATACTATCCGAACAGCTCCTGAAATGCAAAGACCAATTTGAAGTATGTTTAAAATTCAAAATTAAATGTCAGTATTTCTTATATACAGGGTGATTCAGAATTCATTGTACTAGGGGAGGTAGTATGGGCTATTCTAAGCAAAAAAGTTCATATGACCATGGGTCCGAATTTGAACGATAACAGATATGAACAGAAATAAAAATTCTACCATCAAGATCAACACGTTAATAACTCAGGTTCTCTAACGCCTAGGATAGTGAAATTTGGGGGAATAATAGGGTACATTGTTAAAATTTGATCGAATTCTAACGAGTAGTTTCCACGTTACCAAGTCAACATCGTAACCCTTGCTAACATGTGAGTACTAACTACCACATGTTACGATGTTGAATGCATAACTCGGAAACTACATGTTGGAATTCGATCAAATTTTAACGATATGCACAGTGTTAGGTGCCCTATTATTCCCCCGATTTCATTATCCTAGGTGTTAGAGAACCTGAGTTATTAACTTGTTGATCTTGATGGCGGCATTTTTATTTCTGTTCATATCTCACTTATCGTTCAAATTCGGACCCATGTTCATATCAACTTTTTTGCTTAGAATCACCCATACTACCTCCCCTAGAAGTTTGTACAATGAATTCTGAATCACCCTGTATATTACAGTAAAAGGAACGAGGTTAAAATACATCGCCGAACTTGATCACATTAGGCTTAACATGTGAATAATAAAATAGATTATTGTTAACCTTTACCCAGTTGGTGATATTAATTAATTTTTACAAATACAAAGAAAAAAAAAACTGTAAGTAATTCTTAATATTTATAATCCATTGAACGTTGAATATGGTTACTATGAAACTGAAGGCAACATAAAAACTAGGATGTAAATGGTTTCACTGATTTGGCTTCAATTTCTCCCTTCTCTCTGTGCTTCCCTTTTTACAACCTTGTTAAAGCTGGATCGGCTGCTGCAGCTGCGCATTCTCATCTAGTTGGCTTTGTTTTGCGCAGGCCATACCAAACATCACAAAATTCCCATGTTCCTTTGCGCATTTGGGTTAAGATGGTGGCTTCCATTGGCTATAATTTCTTTTTATTTAAAAATGCTGTTTATTAATAAATAAAGGTAGATATTAAATTTGTTCAATGCGGACTAATGTTTTGAGACATAGACGTATAAAATATCAAAATATATTTTTTGACTAAAGGTTCACTTTAATGAAAGGGAAAAATCAGCCACATACTGTATAGAATTTCTTTTTAAGGAATCTTAAAGATATAGAAGTAATTAACAAATTCTATATCCTCCTCCCTGCATATCTTTGTAAACTGTAAACAGCGTTAATGTCACATCTATCCTTTATTACAAGGACCTATCATAAATAAACAACAAATGCTATCTGCCATCAATATTTCACAACTACCAAAAATAAAAAAAAAAAACAACCGTTACCAATCAAGTGACTGGTAAATAAGATTTTTTTGTTACCTACCAATAAATTGGGTAGACTTTTTTTTCTGCCAAATTTGGCACTGTATAACCTATTAATCCTTTCTTATTATTTTTTTATTACAATTATTTTTATTTATTAAAACTTTTCGACCTACATTAAATATCAATCAAATTTTGACAGAATAAGCCAATAAAATATTTTAAGAAAGTAAATTTTAAGAACATCAATAAAATTGCTATTCTGTAACTGTTAAGCCAATTTTCTGCAAAGTATACAGAATGGAATACCAGGTTTAATTTTACTTAAGAATTTCAAACAAATACATAAAATATAAAGCAGGTAAAAAGCTGTTTCTGAATAGATGAGCTTACCTGCATGAGAAAATGCAGAACAGTCTGCATGGTATTGTGTAAAAAGAGCCCCCAATATTTGCACGAAGCAAAAAAGAAATAACCAAAAGGGGAAAAATTGAGTTAGATTTTGAACCAACACCAAGAGAAACTTAGTAAATAATTATAGCTCTATAAAGGAACAGTGCAATATTCAGAAGTTTATTTGGTTATATGATAACATGCATATTAATCTGACGGCAAATTTTAAAATTAGCTACCTCCAGAATTCAGGTATTTCTTTCCTTCTGTAACCTGTGGATATTTTTCCTGTAGTGAAAATACAAAAGAAATAAATATCAGAATTTCATTTAAAATTTGATTACCACAGATGAAGTTCATTAATGTGACAAATTTTGAATAAAGAGCACAGTCTTAGATAATGCTCAATCTAAAGCAAAACAAATACTTCCTAAATGTCATAGTGATTTTTCTAGGCGTTTTTAGCCTGGCGCTGCACCCGGCCATTTTTCGTTGCGCCCGGCATTTTTTTATTACGCCCGGCCATTTTTCGTTGCGCCCAGCATTTTTTAAAACAGTAGTCAGTAATAGATACTAATCTGTACAAACAAATTTCTTTACTTAAACGCCTCCCTCCTCTAGAGCCGTGCGCAACGATCACGTGTTTCCTGTCGTTCGCAGCCACGTGATTAATACTTCCGGTACAGAGCATTGAAAAGCTCTGTTACCCTATGGTTCCGTGTCCAACAAAATGTTGAATGTACTTTCATATGTTCTCTTTGTATTTTTATCCAGGTTCTGTATTAAATTTCAAGCATTACCTGGCAAAATCTACTTCCGGTATTTTGGCAAGTCTCGCTGTTGGGACTACTTCCGGTGTTTCCACCAGAGCACCCGGTTATACATATTTTCTAAAAAAATCACTATGTCATGCTTGATATTGAACAATTAGAAGATTATAGACAACTCAATATAATATAAATGTTAGAATACATACATAAAAATCATTTGATTCTCAATGTACATTGAGAGTTAAACAAACAACTATGGTATAAAGCATACAGCTGGAGGAGTTATAACCTGTGAAACTGTGTTTATAGCAGCTACTATATGAAACGACTTATTCGATTTTTTTGTGATAAAATATACATTATCTTTGCTGCCCCTGAATCAACATGGCGTCATGCAGTTTATCACAGCAAATCAAGCGCAGACAGATGGAAAATATATTAGAAGAAGGCGTAGATTCTGAATCATCTGATGAATCGTTGGCAAGTTACAGTGACTTTGATTCTAGTGATGCATTACTAAGTGATAGTTCTAGTTCCGATGAAAGTGAAACAGATGACATTAGGATATTGGGCACATGGTGCAAAGTAAATGTAAATAATCCACCACCTGCTCCTCCACGATTTACATTTACTGGGAGACCGGACATTCACACGGATATCACAAGTAATGAAAGTGATCCCTACTTTTTCTTTAGACTATTTTTTGATGACAGATTGACAAATATGATAGTTGAGGAAACAAATAAATATGCGCAACAACAGATTGCTTCAAATGTCTTCAATGTATTTTCTCGAACGAAAAAATGATTTCTGACATACCAGGATGAAATTATGGGTTTTTTATCATTACTGACTCTTCAAGGATTGAATCATAAACCTGAGGTAAGCTGGTACTGGACATGTAAACGAATGCTGAGTACTCCTTTTTATGACACAGTGCTAGGCTATAATCGCATCCGACTTTTATTGAAATTTTTGCACTTCTCTGATAATTCTACGTATGATCCAAACACACATCCCCAGCCTAAGCTCAACAAAATTTGGCCTGTTTGGAATTACCTAAATCAAAAATACAAAGCTATTTATACTCCTGAGAGAGATATCAGCATTGATGAAAACTTGATGTTATTCAAAGGTCGTCTTGCATGGATACAATACATTCCACTAAAAAGAGCACGGTTTGGGATAAAAATGTTTTTGTTATGCGAATCGTCATCTGGCTATATTTGTGGAGGTGTTTTATATACAGGAAAAGGGACTGCTTTAGGAGATGGTTATGAAGATTGTTCGCAAGGAACTAAGGTTATAATGGAACTTATGAGACCATATTTGAACAAGGGTTATTGCGTGACTGCAGACAATTTTTATATGAGTCCTGAATTAGTAGATCTGCTCATTCAAAATAAAACCGATTGCTATGGTACTGTACAAACTAAACGAAAAGGCATGCCTCTAGACTTCTGTACTGAAAAACTGAAAAAAGGAAGTGTTGTTGCTCATCAGAAAGGAAAATGTATGGCATTACGCTGGAGAGACAAGAAAGAAGTTTGTCTTCTGAGTACTGTGCACAATTCAGAAATGAAACAGGTGCAAGTACGATCAGCTGTAGTGAACAAACCTGCTGTTGTAGTTGATTACAATGATACAATGGGGGGTGTTGATCGTGCTGATCAAAATGTTGGTTCCTATTAATCAAATAGGAAAAGACAAAAGGTATATTACAAAAAATTATTTCAACACATAATGGATCAAGCAATTTTAACAGCTTTATCATTTACAAAAAATCTGGTAGTGATCTAGATCATTTAGATTTCAGAGTGAAACTGTGTGAAAGAATATTTGAAGAACACCACAAGCCTGAAATGATACCAAAACGTGGGAGACCTAGTTCTACTTTCAACCCCATAAGACTTACTGCTCGACACTTCCCATCATTTATACCTCTCACCCCTAAAAAGCAAGAACCAACTAGAAGATGTATTGTGTGTTGCCAAAAAACAGTCAATGAGAAAAAAATACGAAAAGAAACAAGAGTGTGGTGCAAAGATTGTAGTGTTGCTATGTGTGCAATTCCATGTTTTGAAATTTATCACACAAAGAAAAAATTGAATTTTACAACAGATTGCAACAAAATGAAAATTGCTATACTTACTATTGATTCATTATTTTATTATGTAAATGAATAAATAAATCTAAATGTTTTTATAAAATAGTAATTGAAAATTTTAAAAATTCCTTTATTTGAATAATGTAATTATTTTAATGAGGAAAAATAAATATATGAAAACCAGAAAATTTTAATTTATTATTGGAAAACTATTAGGAATTGCTATGGAAAGGATGCCAATAACAGGTAATGCTGAGAAGCCCATAATAGAAATTGTTTTGTTTGACAGTTTGTGCTTCCCTGCATAGCATAAAACAAAAAGAGCAACTGGAAGGAGGATGCTCAATTAATAAAAGGCAGGTAAGGGGTTAATTTAATGAAAATGTTTGCAACTTTTAGCTGATGCTATTCTTTTCTTTTATTTCAATCATGTAGCCAATCTTTAAATTGGAAAATAATTCTCAACTACAAAATTGAGAATTAAATAATCTTCAATGGCAAACTTGACAATTAAGAGAAAAAACCAAGACTCTCAAAAAAGCGTAACTGAAATCAAAAACCAAAAATATAGCATAGTTCCCACAAGCAGAAAACAAGAGAGTTAAACAAGGATGTAATTTTTGGTGCTCTTTTATATTTTGCTCCTGGAAATGTCTCACATGGCAGAAACTCAAATGGATGAGACAGTAGAAGTCTTCTACCTAAATGCCATCCTTTGTTGTAATTTGGCATTTTTGCACCAAAGCCGTTGATCAGTATAAATGGTCTGCTTCAACTGCACCAGTACACACTTCGTCCATTCCTCATCATTTAAAATCTTTGTATTCAATTATTGTTTATTCAGTTTAATTTAATTCAATTGTGTTAATAAATATATACTTCACACCTCTTCTATTTTTTTTCCAATTTTCTTTCTCGACCTCTTTACTTTTGTGAGTTGAGCGTCTAACATTTTTATGATGTCACTTCTGGTTTTCGTCTCTTCTGCCTGGTAATAATTTCCTCTTTTTAGAGTCGAGTTGAATTCAACTTTTTGGCAGAAAACAGGGCAAAACCTGGCTGCTCAGCCAACAGATAACGATCTCTGCAGTGACAACAAAAATGTTGGACGCTCAGCTAACAAAGATAAAGATACCAAGGAAGAAAATTGATGGGAAAGAGCTAGTAGAAGTTTTCACGAGGTTTGAAGACTAAACACTTAAACTAAATAAACAATATTTGAATACAAAAATTCGATATGATGATTGATGAAGAATGAACGAGCAATGCAGTACAAAACTGATAAATTACAACAATGGATGATGTTTGGATAGCAAACTTCTGCTGTCTCATCCATTTGGGTTTCTGCCATGTGAGACACCTCCAGGAGCAGAATGTAAAAAAGCAGAAAAAAAGTACACCCTGGTTTCTGCTCTCTTGTTTTCTGCTTGTAGGAACCATGCTTTACTGCACAGATCATTTACTATTGGCTGAACGACCAGTTTCTGCCCTAAAGTTGAACTCATCCCAACTCGAAAAAACAGAAGTTTTCAGTCAGGCAGAAAGATGAAAACAAGAAGTGACGTAATAAAAATTTTTCTGCTTTGTGGTTTCTGCAGTTGTTCTTACGCATCTAAGACCCACGTTTAATTTCCGTAAAAACAGTTATGAAAACAACTATCAGAGATGTAAAAGAAAATCAAAAAATACTTAAAACTATAACAAAACTATGTAGAAGTATACCAAAAGCATATAAAGTACATGCATTTATTTACAATTAAAAATCTAAATTATGAGATTAAAAAGAACCCATCACATTTTAAATCATAATCATGAATTAAATCTTGCATGCTTCTCAAAAATATGGTTTCAAATCATCATTAAAATAATATATTACCGAAACATAATAAATCTCAGTCACTTCCGAAACTTGCATTAATAGTAAATTCCATTATTCCAGTCAAAATCCAGCCAAGTGTGAAGAAAAATGGGAGTTGTTATTAGGTGAATATACACCACCACAAAAAATCAAGGACCAATGATCCTGTATTATTAAATATGTAACTTTCTCTATCAAGAATTTTTAATTTTTTTGCAAATAATTTTAAATTTTGTACTACTTCATTATTTAATTATTTGATCACATCAAATAGATGCCTCCTAATACAAGTATACAGGATGATTCATAAGTCTCTTTGGGGTTTTGCAAATGTACTTTAACATGACTTAAGACGCTATATTTATCAGCATAAGATCATAAATGTACATATCAGTATTACGCAGGCCTCATGCCAGATATGTATGATATTAATGGGACTTGCTGCACCAATTATCAACCACCAATGGCGGATATTCCGCAACCTTTGGAAGTGAGTGTAAAGGAAGGAAATACTTATAACTGACAGAAAGCATCTGAGATATGAAACGCCAAACACATATTTCTGATATGTATGTTTTGTGGTTAGAGGATTTTTTCTTTCCTTTACAGGCATTTCAACTCAAAAGTTCCTCTTTATTTTATTCAGAACTGAACATGAAAAACCAAAATTTTTTATTATTAAATGCTAATTTTAAAGAAACAAATCATTGCATAAAATATAATAAAACATTCTGCATCTAATGACACTATAAAATCAAAAAAGACAAATTTCATTTGACCTATAACTCAGCATCAAAAAGTGTGTTCATGGGTTCTATATTGTAATAGGGAAGTAAATGCTCATTATAGTAAATGTAATACTTACAGCTAAAGATTTATCTGGCCAACAAAAGCCTTCTGCAGAAAATACTACTTTGGCTTGAAATTTTCTAAATTTTTCAATAATCATCTCAGCACCTTCTATGAAAATCACATCATAGCTGCATTTGTATGGGAAAAAAAAAAAAAAAGGTACACACTTTAAAAAAAGAAACTGAAAATTTTATTTTATAGGTAGAGTGAAACCCATTTAAGAAATAATCCATCGGGAAATTTTTCTGCCTTGGACAGACTGAAGGTCGCACAAAGAACATGCAAAAAGTAAATTATGAACACCATCATAAAATTTTCACCTTGTATAGGTTATGTATATAAACAGAGTGCAATTCAATACAGTAAATATTAAAATGCACTACACAAAACTACATTCTATATTAATATAATTAAAGATAAGGGAGCTTTCAGAAACCACTTTTTGGCCTCTTTTAAACCCCTTCCCCCCAGATGGAACATAGTTTTTTTACCTATTGATTCCAGAAGACATAAGTGCTATTTTCAGTTGCCAGAAAAATCATTAAAATTATTGGGTATATAATGAACATGGCCAACATTTGCTTTATGTACTGTTTTAATAATTATAAATATCCAGAATCAGCAAATGTGGCACCTGCCACACATGTAAATTACTAATAACTGGAAAAACTTCCTCAGGTAGAGCCAGGAGGGGTCTTTTGCTTCCTGAGATTTGCTTTCAGATACAGGCGAAGTCTTCCCAATCAAGCCATTCTAAAGTAAACAGCATACCTATGAAGGGTGGTCATAAAATCATTGCAACCAACATGAAAGAACGATTACTTTTGAAAATGTGTGGTGCCATTGGGAAGCAACATCAATCGAGTGCTAGAGGGTACAAAGCGGCATTTTTGCAGTACCACTAAATGTCACGAGAGCTTCGAAAGCAACATGGTGCAGCCCATCGGAAAATTGGAGGTGTGAGGATAAGGTTCCTGCATTTGAAGGGAAACAACGTCAAACAAATCCATGATGAGTTAGCGGCCACTTATGGTGACAATGCCCCATCGTACGAGACAGTCGCCATGTGGCATCAACGTTTCCAGTGCGGCCAGACGAGCATGTAAGAACAGATCATGGGTCTGACTTCTACACGACAACATGCCAGCACATTCCACAGATGAGACCATGCACGTTGCAGTGAAGCTGGGGTTTGAAATACTCCCCCATTCGCCACATTCCCTGATCTGGGCCCTAGCGACTTCTTCTTCTTCCCTTGCCTGAAGAACTCATTTTTTGGACAGTATTTCCAAGACGATGACAAGTTCATCTTCAAGGTAGAACAGTTTCTCAACAGCCAAAAGGAAGCTTCCATAAAAGTGGCATCCAGCAACACGTCCATTGTTGGGAATTGTGTGTGGCCCTGGGTGGTGCATATGTGGAGAAGGACTAATACTACCACTGTGTAACGTCACCCCATCTCTCAGTCTTCCAGCTGAGAGTGGTGACCTGATATGTAATGTATATTCCACCGCCCCTCGTATATTATGGAGGTAATTACGAAAATAAATATCCATAAAGCTGGTGTGTATTCTGTACCCTCCTTAACTGTGCCAAATAAAATAAATAAATGAAAAATACGTACCTCTGGCTTGAACCTCCCCCCTCCCCTCACTTATCCCAACATAGCTTTTTACCTCCTCCCTCCCAACTGAGCCATGTGGTTTATGACAGCTCCCTAATCTAATTTTGAATATTGAAAATAAATTGATAACAATTAATAAAAATTTTTCTGAATTTGTCTTGGGGTTGAGGAATAGGCACCAAAAGAAAATTTGAAGATTCCCACTCTAAAGTTTAATATTTACACACATTGTTAGGACTGGCTTGGAGCACACGCACATCCAATTTGTTGCAGTACGTGCTTGCTTTGTTTGTTTCAGCAACCATCAATGAAGAAAGACCTTCTGTTTTGCTGCTAACTGTATTGTATAATTAATGAATGTTTGCATCCAGTTGCATATAGACAGACACTAGCAATTTATAATATAACATAGATTAGTATATTAATCATTATCTACTGAATTTTTAAATGAATTAATGAATTTTAAATATTTAATTGTATTTCCCTTATTAATTTCTTGAAAAATTTGTAGATTAAATCCAATTTTATGAGCTTATTGATTTTCTGACTACTGCAAATCTATACAGTCATTTAGGTTTTTAATAGCTTTTTAATTCAAGTTTTGTAATTATGTTAAAATTAATGCATTACACTTTAAAAGAATCCTCTTTTTAATTAATGTGATAATATGAAATAATAAGAATTGTATTTTTATATTTCATTTGATCTTAGCTTAAAAAATTCAATATTATCTTTCATAGATTTTTAAAATATGTAATAAGGAAAAAAATAAAGAATTTGAGATTATTGTGAAGAATAAAAAAAGAGTATTGAAGGTAAAGATGGCCTAAAACTAAGGAAAATATAACATTAATACCTATCAACAAACATCACAAGTTTGTTTTTCTTATCCTTTAATGGTTCCATGGCAGATTTCAGCAAATTTACTTTATAACCACCTCCTGCAGAGACAGCTACATCACCTCCTTCCCATCGTTTATTCATTCCTAGTACCTGAAAAAATTAAGAATAAGATTATATGCATATGCACATTTATAAGGGGTGTTCAATAAAAATTATTGTTTCGGCTATAAAAACTTTATTACTGGAGGGAAAGAAGAAAAAAAACACCGAAGGAAAATTTGTGTGACCTGGATATGAGCCAGCAACCATAAGATTCCAGCTTGTTGTCTCTAGAAAGTGGCCCACCAAGGACACAGGACAGCAAGGCTGTCTCCAAGTGTAAAGACTACAAGATCACAGAACATGGTAGACCCAAGTTCACACAATCTGGAGGCTAATGATAGGACAAGAATTGGCTTCACAGATCGGAAGTTCCTCCTTTCCAAACCATCAAAAAGCTGACGAAAAACTCATATGAAAGTTATAAGTTAAAACTGGAGATAATGTTCCAAACATAAGGTAAAGATGTCACCAGGAATAAAAAACTCATATCAATGTTGCAGAATTTGTCCTTTTGTTGTTTTCCAGTACAGTAATATCTTTACTTTATTTTTGGAGCACTAATTGCAGTTTAACTTATTTACTTTCTTATAAAATCTTTATTGCTCATTTTAACATTTTAAGCAGTGCCCAATGTTTCTTCCATAATTGGAATGATCCCTAGAATGCACTCTCTGTTCTGGCACATGGTTCTCTAACTATAATGACATAATGTCGAAATCTGCTGGGATGATGTCTGGAGAACAGGGTAGATGAGACAGAACAAATGTCAGATGTTTTGCAAGTTAACTGCATATGAGGAGCGATGCAGAAGCAGATGCACTGTCTTGTTGAAACATCCATGTATGAATCCCACACAATACAGACTGAACAGCCTATTTAAGTACTCATTTGCGAATATTCTTAATGGTCGTGTTGATTCATCAAATTTTTTAGCTTCAATAGGACTTCGTTGTTCTAGAGTTAATAGGGGAAATAGATTAAAATTATCTGTTCGTTCTTGTTCTTCTCAAGCCGGATGGATTGATCCAGCAATGAAATTAGTACAGCTATATAATGATTACGATTTTTCAACTAACGTTTTCAATCTTGCCGACATTTTTATCTAACCCATAAATTAACCCTGTTTTGGGCTTTGTCCGTTGGGGAGCAATTTCTTTTTTCCATGTTCGCTTATATAGAGTTCGTGGTTGAGAGATGCTTGCTGCTACAATACAATACAATACAATACAATACAATACAATACAATACAATTTCCACAGATATATTTCAATGATTAATGCTCATAGCTAAATGGGGCGAATGATAGTTTCTTGTCTAAAACATAAAATGCATTCAGGAACCATAGAGTGCTCTTTGTATAGTTGACACATGTTTAAAAATTACAGTCTCTTTTTTTTGACAGAGTAAATCCATGTTTACTGTTCAGCATAGTAAAATAAATAAAGATTTTATTTTATAAGGAATCCACCCACTGACCACTTTATATCCAGATCTAGCTATAAATAAGCAGTTTTAAAGCAAGCTTTTGCCTATTAATGGGAGATGGAATTCTTATAATCTTGCACAGTTCATAGTGAGATTTACACCTTTCCCCCCATAGCATAAAATTGGACACAAACAGTCTTGAGGGACTTGCTAAGAAAACACATAAAATTGCTTACAATACACAGAAAACACAATCCACCCATATGCAGCAATTGAATGGCTCAATCTTTCTCATTCAAAGGGAGGCATAAGTCTGAAAAACATACTGAGAAACAATGGCAATTTCCAGGGATGTGAATTCCATCAGATCTAATCCCATCATGAGAAATCTACGACTTTGATGTCAATTTCAGTTAGTTTTGATTACTAATCAAAAAATTTTAGGTCTTCAATAATCACCTTACTTTTAAGGACTAAATTGAAATGATAGTTCTAAACTTATGCTTCCTTTATTATTTGATCAAGAGACTTTTTAAAACTTCCATAAAATTGTTACTATCTTTAAGTGTCTTGTGATATTTAAGATCCACACATGCTATTGTGATTTGGACATCAGTCCCTAAATTTCTCGTCACTTGAGTATAATAACATTTATATGCTATCTTTCTGCTACAATGGCTCTGTCATTGGCATTTGTATGTTCTCATGAGAGCCCTGTTGAAAAACCTTTTTTAAAAGCAGGATTGCTATAAGAATTAGGAAAGAATGTGATTGAGTATATCTTTTGTTGTATTTTTTTTTTTTAAAGAGTTATAATATGAGCTATAATGAAGATTCCAAGCATGAAACATTCTTAAAATTATACTGAATCATGATAATTAATTTGATTGATGTTAGTTGCAATGTGATAAATATGAGCAACTAACCACAAGACCACAATTTACGGTAATAACATTTTCATACTTTTTAAAAACCAACATGATCATTGACTATTGCCTGGAATTGCAACACAGGCAGATGGCTGAGAACTCTCCTTGTATTGGCTAAGAGGAAGAATAAATGGTCTTTAAAAGTAAGCATATAGTCAAAATAAAGTCCAATTAAATCTAAAATAACTCTTTTTAATTTGGAATCATGAAGAAAGTAAATAAAGGCAGCTGATTAGATATGGTCTGTAAAATAAATAACTGAGGACTATAATAATAATAATAATATAAATATATTAAAAATAGAAATATCATACCTTAACTTTAATTCCATAAGTGTTAGCAGATCTCATGAACCTTTCAAATCCATCTGTCTTATTAGATGCCACAGTTATAACAATTAAATCCTCTAAGAGACCAAAAAAAAAAAAAAAAAAAAGTAAAGTATTAAACATGAGAATTCATTTTAAATTAAAATGACTTTCTCTTAGATAATTGTCTTTAAAAAGACAAAAACTTCTTGTTATGCTGCTAAAAGTGGATAAGTCCATCTTCTCAAGAATGAAAATAAAATTTAATTACGCAGTGAAAGGGTTAAATACCAATACTGTACTTGGCTGAAAATATCTGGGTTAAAAAACTGACAATTTATTTTTCAGTCTTTGCACAACATTGACTAAGACTAAATATTTTTGCTAAATATGAATAGTTTCCTGACTATAAGTTGTCACGATGTTTCCAATACAGGGCGACTCAAAATGAATGGTGCAAAAGTAAAGTGGTAACAAGTGCAGTTTCAAGAGATTGTTGTTTCCGGCATAGCCAATCCAACATCCTGAAAGGGTATCATTCAGATATCGGGGATAATTCAAGGAAAATGTAGTGGTAGACCTACTATCCTATTGAAAAACCACAACAGGAAGATCCTCGTCAAGCAAGGATGTGGTATACAACAATCCACCACCATGGAACGAGCGAATGGTGAAACCTCATACTGTTCAGGCATTTTCATCTCATACACAGAGCACAGGATCACAGATTGTGTACAGAAAACATTACTGTGATCGAAAATAAAGTTAAGCAAATTGATTTATTTCCGACACATACATACACAATAAAAGGCATAAGCCATTCTATCAACATATCCAATCTGCCAGTCATCAACAAAAGATTTGCAAAAAAAAAAAACAAACAAACAGAAAGAAGGCCCATGCACTCTGCAATGCTCAGTGCAAAAGTCACATTCACTTTTAGTATGAGTACCTTACTGCTAGATAATACAGCATTTTCTGTTCTCCAGGGCCAAAAGCTATGGCGACCGACGATCCCAAAGATCTGGACGTAATGATCCATTAGCTGCCCGAATCACCAGATTTAGCCTAATTTTTTGTAGGTTACCTGGGGCACCAATTGTTTCCCTATGGCTTGAAACGCATACCTTCCAATTAGGCACTGTTATACCAACCACCTTCCTCTTCTGAATGCTTTGAATATTTTAAGTCACTCTTTATTTTGGAAATTTTCAGATTAATTTTGGAGAGGCTGTATCTAAATATTTCCATATATGCTCATTATAAGTTAACTTTAAAATCACAATCAAACTTGGTTTGTTTGTTGTTGTTTTTTTTATTTTGCTACTGATACTAAGCAATTTTTGATATTTTAATATTGTACTTTAAAACAAAAAAAGAGAAGACAATGGTAGAAACAATGTACCGTACATATTACACATAAACTGACTTCATTTGCTTTTATCCTTTGTAAAGATTTTTATTTCTTCTTTTTTATTCAAACAAACCTTATAAAGTCTTTTTCGAAGGTTAAATGTTAGGCAACTTGCCAAGATAACCATTTCTTATTTTTATTTGGTCAATAACATGTCATAGCAAAATTTTGATTTCATGATCTTTTCAAATAAGTCTCATATGACATCAGAGTTATCGTGCAGTGTGTTGCTCTTGTAGCACCATGATGCCACAAACACGTCCCCCTTCTTCTTCACACTAGGAGCTTTATGCAATTCATGTTTTAGTGTGATATGCTTGTTCCTGTCAAAGCCATCCCCAAAAGTGGGTCACACTTTACTTGAATACTTTTAATAAGGTCAAAGTGTACATTTTATATGATAAAGTAATGTAAATCCTTATATACATTGACAGGTCATGCTTCTACATATGGATTGTTTTTCTGAACCGGAACTTCTTACTTCTAAGACTTATTATCAAATTAAAACAAACCATTACTAACAGCTTGAAATATACACGGGTAGGCATATAAACTGAGCCATTTAAAGTATAATTTCAGTTTTATCAAAATGGATGAAACCGACATTTAAAACCACCTTTGGAATGAATTAAAACGTAGGGTTTAGGCCAGGGTTGCTGCTCCTTCAACCCTTGCAGAGCTACGAACTGCAATAGAGGAAGAATGGAACACATCCCTCAAGACTCATTGTACGATTGATAAGGTTGATGGGTACAAGGATGCAAGCAGTTATCCAAGCTAGAGGAGGCAATACAAATTACTAACAGGCTGTTTTTATTGTGGTTCAGTGCTTTATGTGTTCCCCTTTCTTAAATTCCAGTACAGTAGAACCTAACTGTATGAGTGCACCACTGTACGAGTAATTTGTTGTAGGAGCCGAGGCTTGAAGTAAAAGTTTTGTATTGTTTCTTCAAGTTTGTTGATTAAAGATTGGAATGTCTTCATTATGATCTGTTTTTCATTTGCAAGGTGCTTACTCCTTAAATAAAGGTTTTCACCATAAAATATACTGTCAATATAACGGTTATACAAGCACCTATCTAACGCTACCACTGTTAATAAATTTGAAGTCGTATATTGTAATAAAACTGAAGTTGTACATTTTTGCAGGTGGCTCGGTTTATTTGTCCGCTAGTGTAT
Organism: Rhysida immarginata; assembly: GCA_023313115.1. NCBI lineage: Eukaryota > Metazoa > Arthropoda > Chilopoda > Scolopendromorpha > Scolopendridae > Rhysida > Rhysida immarginata. The sequence continues at coordinate 336,352 of JAHWFO010057280.1, forward strand.
TCTAAACTTTTTGGTGGGTATGCGTCTTTAAACTTTTTTTTTTAACTTCCAAGATATCTTTATTTTGACAAGGAATATTTTCTAACTTGTCTTTCATCCCACTTTTCAAATTCAATGCACTGCCATTATCTTATTTTTTAATTTATTATCTTCTAGTTTGCTTGTTTTATTTTTAATAAAATTAAAGAAAAATTCATATAAGATAAACATTTAAACTATTAAATTATCTTAATACTGTATAAATAGGTTTTTCTTAAAAAATGATAAGTTATAAAATATAATTATAAGATTTAAGTATATGGATCTTTAAAAACAACAAGTAATTTTACACAAAGAGTCAACATTCAGCCACCTTTTTCAGGATTATGTGTTATACTAATTTAAAGAAGATTAGAAGAACACTTGGGAGAAGAGAGGGTTGAAGGGTGGGCTGGTAATATAAAAGTGAGTCAAAAGTGGCCTACATTCATTATTAATTACGAATGTAACAACTTGTTATTTTTGAAGATTCATATTCTTATACAGTATTTACAAACAATGTATTTATAGACCCAACATGTTTGAAAAAATTATAAGAGTTTCAAATATACTATATTCCACAATCTTTAGTTTCATCAACACTGGAAAAACATATACTGTACTTATTTTTATTGAATGTTTTTTCTTTTTTCCTTAATAAAAATGTAACTCGAGGCAAAAGTTAAGTTATTATTCCTTTCAATTTGAGCGTTTTTCACTCCAAATGATGAATTGGCTAACTTTACACTTTTGCAGTTTTATTTCCCTTTTACATGTATTTCCATTGCATCAATAATATATATGATATATACTGTGAATGCTGATAAAGGATTTTGGGCTTTTTTTTTTTTCTATTCTAATGAATTTTTGGTGATAAATCAATTAAAAGGAGAGGCAAGACCCTCCTCAGTCACAGCAGCAATGTATTCAGAAAGTAGTCCCTATCTGAGCTTGAAACATGACAAATTTTATCTCAAAAAAAATTACAATATTAAAAACATTCTGTGTTAAGCTTTCCTTTGTAAATGTGTTAAAACTTAATATCATTCAGAGAATTTATGTTAAATTCTTATGACCTGTTAAATTCCTTTTTTAATGACCTGTTCACCAATTTAAAATGATAAATTTATAAATATGTTAACTGGTCCAAACAAACATTGTTATATTTTTCTTTAAAGAAAGCTGTAAAATGTTAATAGTCATATCAACTAAATTAATCTTCTAATAACCAATTCTTAATGTCTTAAACAGGAAGGACTGAAATAGCACCAAAATAATTTTATATTAATTAAAAAAACCAAAAAACTTTGGTAAACATTTACAAAATCCAACATGTCATGTCAAAGAAAAAAATAAACTAAAATATTTTTAATAAATAATAATAAATGACAGAAAACCCAAGGCTTTATGTTTTAAAATGGGGAATGATGATTACTGGAAAAGGCTGTCTGAGAAAATCAACAAGTGGAAAAACCAATGTCAAGGTTTTGCCTTATTACATTTTGCTTCTTGCAATTTTTATTTTTTTATTTTTTATCGTTATGCATGTTCATCCTAAATCAAGAACAGCAAACTTCTTTTTAAACATACCTTGACCTAAAAAACAAGTGGAAACTACAATAAGAAGACGGAAACACAAGAAGTTTCTAAAGTTGATCATGACTTGATATAAAAGGAAATAGTTCATTTTCCAATTTTTCAATAAAATAAGTTTTTGAAATGTGAGCAAACCAATTCAAAATAATTCAATTCTGAATATTTGCTAAAAATATTTTTATTAAAAAAAAAAAAAAAAGTGGTAAAATGGAATTTATTTTTATTAATTCACAAAAGCTAAATAATAAGAATATTAAAAATAGTTAAAATAAAAGATGTTGTAGATGAAAAAGAAATACTTAAATTTGATATTTTACAATATTTCCTTCAAGCATAATTAACAGACCAATTATTTATAACAAGTTTTTCAGTTCCTATTCTGTATAACAAATTACTTTCTTTTGAGTATTTAATTCTCTTCTTATTGCTTTTTTGTTTTGTTTTTTCCTTTTCACATACACTGTAAATTCTATTTAATTTTTTTATTATTGATGTAGATTCTTCAATGTTTAACAATCTTTTTCACCAAGCCTTTAATCAAATAAATTTAAGTACAATTAAAATATACAAGGCTTTTAAGTCCATGACTTATCAGAATAGTCTTGAAATAGAAAATAAATAAACGAAAATATTATTCTCTTTTAATTAGAATTTTTTTAAATATGACAGAGAATAATTGATCAATTGTTATAAAGGATTTCATTTTCATTTTAAAATTAATGAACTATTCTGAATGTGAAAAGATTAACTAGATTTAATTGTGTAGGATCTCTGGTTTTAATATTGGTTTAAAAAAAAAACCCAATAAAAAACAACAACACCAAATCCAATAATTTATTTAAACGTGTAATTCAATTATATCAATTCAGTGCTATTCAAGTAAAACTGTTAATAAATAAAAAAGTAAATTCGTGACTGATATGTGTGTGTGTAAAACATTTCCTGATGTCTCAATTCAAATTCTCTCTCTATCCTATCCTGGATGTGATGTGAGGTGGATAGCCTGGATTTAAATGACCCGGAAACTGTGACATAACAAAAAAAATGATGATTGCTATCTAGAACACACATTTTGCTCCTTTAAACTAGCAAAATAAACACAGAGGGGAGGGGCAAAAACTTGCTTCTAGAATAAAGCAAATTAAATGAGGGGGTCATAAAAAAATTGAGACTTTATTTATAAATAATACAAATATTCCCCTTAATGGGTATATAAAGAAAATCAAGTACATATTCCAGGTATATTGAATGTTGTGAGCTTCAAAAGTTCTGCTAAACGGATATATGAAATAATTCAAGTATTATAAAATTTTGGTAATAAATGATGTAGTCGATACTATATAATTAATGTATTATTTATAATTGTTGAAATGTTTTTATGGAGTTATATAATAAATTCGATGATTCATTCTTATTTTCTTTCCTAAAACATGAATACTTCACTGATACTCAGACTGATAATATATGCTTTTTAGAATGTTTTCATGTATTCATGTTTCTTGATTACGGCCAAATGAATACCGTTAATTAATTAATTAAAAAAATTTAAAAAAATAAAAGAGAATAATCAAACTTTTAATAAATCCAATCATTAAGATCAAACTTTTTTTATGGATTGAAAAAAATAATACAAAAGTAAATTTTAATATAATGAATCCATGATTAATATTTTTTTAATTAATTAATGTATATTTGCTCAATCGGCATTAGAAGCTAATAAATCTAATAAATGTTTATGTCAATGTTTTTCTACATTCAATTTATGGAATTTGATATTAAAATTTCGAAGATGCTTATCATGATAATATTAAAGTTTCTTTGTCCAAATAGCCACAAGAAAAAATAAAATAATAAAAAAAAAAATATGACTAAACAAGGACAACTCCTCAAAGCAGTAGTCGATTATAGCAGGATAAAAGTTATTGTTATTTACTTAATTAATTTCCTTATTTATATATTCCCAATGACATTATAATTAAACGAATGTTACTAGTTTTGAAAAATTACGATCGGAATAAAATTTATGAATGAACTCTCGGGATGATCATCACACACTCCCCTATCCGAAAAGTTAATTTTAACGGTAAAGCATCTCTTAAAAGAGTTTCTAAGTTAGTTAGTAAATTAATAAATAAGAAGAGCAACCATTCTAATTACTAAGGTAAAAGTACATTGACACGTCTTACCATTGGACTTTTGGCAGTTGATCACAGAAAGTAAACAGAAAAAAACTACAGCAAAGGCTGTATTAAGTATAAACAACCTTAGAGATGTAGCCATGATCACTAACGATGCAGCCACGTTATTCACTCACCCTCGACTGCAGTATCTAAATAACTAGTACACTCTCGAACTCGATCTCTGAACTAATGTGGAACACTATACTCTCGTATATACTGGCTTTATTAAATATTCTTTTAAAATAATATTAAACTTTTAATAATAGTATAATTAAATATAAATTAAATTTATAATCGTTTACATAAAGAAGATAGCTGACAGTAAAAATATTTTATCTTAAAAATTCCCATAATGCAATATTAACTCCTACATGCCACGCCCCTTTTGAAATCCGATTTATTACCTAAAAATTGATAAAACTTACACACTGTGAGTAGTTTGATTATTTCAGTCAAATCAAGCATCTTACAAGTAACCATTTAAGTTGTTTTTTAATATTTCCTATGACTTAACTTAAAGCTTTATGAAGGATCAATTTAAAAAAACAAAACATATTGCATGTTATTTAAAACAGAAAGCAAATCCGAAAGTGAAACCCAAATCTGTATCGTAAATGTGATCTCTTTACTTTTTATTTATTTGTCATAAGAAAATTTGAAATATTCGTTGAAAATTATAAAAGGAAAAACATAATATTTTCGAAACGGTTTCTCGTTACTGCCTTATAGTTTAATGTTTAATGGTAGTAGATCTGAACTCCTTAAAAAATGTCAGATTCAGATTTAGAATTGGAACAGTTGAAAACTGAACTTCAAACTCTTTTGGATAAAATTAAGGTAAGATCGATTTACCTAACAAATGCTTATTTTCGAATTAAAAATTTCTCCTTAAAAAATTCTTTTATTGTTAATATGTTTTTAACCAGGAAGGCCAAAAGCAAGCTCAGGACACAACTCTTGCGGATGTTTGCGGGAGCATTCCGAGCGCTCCCAAAGTTTCCTTAAGAACCAAAAAAATATTGAAGGGCCATATATCCAAAATAAGTTCTATCCAATACTCCGGCGATAGTAGGTAAATAAAAACAAATTTTCATTGGATGCTTAATTAAACAAAGAAGTTAAAATTGAACAAGATCACCAGAAAATTCAATAATTGCAGAAGAATGAAGAACTCAGTCCGGAAAACGCGTAAAAGTTGGTTCAATTGGCTTTAGAATTTTTGCTTTGAACATGTATTTGATAATGTTACTCTATCTAAATTTAATTTAAATTAGTAAATACGAGAGGAATACAAAACTTTACCAAAATATTGTTGTTTATTGCCTAAAATTTATTAATAAATAATTAAAATTGAACACAGGGTGGTAAGACCCTGAAAAAAAAAAATGACGTTCGGATAAAGGCTATCCTTGTCAAAGTAAAGAGGATAATACAGAATTATCCTAAAATTTATTAGTAAGCAAGAGAGGAATATACAACTTCGCAAACATATTGCTGCTTAATAAAATATATAAACAGTCAAAACTGTGGACAATAGGATAACCAGAAAAGAAAAGAAACCACTTTCTCCAGAAAAGAGCTCTCTGTCAGAAAATGTACATATGAGTTTTTATTTTATAAAATTCATTTATGTGGAATAGTGGTTTATTTTCTTCTTTTCTTGATATATTGTTGCTTATCGCTTAAAATTCGTTTTGTCGAAAAAACTAACCAAAAATTGACATTTAAAATTTTTTAAAGGTTTCCTTAACGCAAAAGGAAAAAAATCTTCAAAAATCTATTCAAACTCAATAATAACTAACAATTCATCTCTTGCTATTAGCAATTGGCATACCAATTTATTGTAAACTATTTAAGGATTAAGGAATCAATTTCCAGTAACTTATTCCAAATTATTTTGAAATATTAAAAAACAACAACATCAAAACATTCTTCTGATGTCAGCGTCGTTGCTTTATTTTAATATTTTATCTCCTGTAGCAAATACAAATATTGCTTTTTTTCTTATTTCTATAGACTTATTTAAATTGGATAATGAAAAAAAAAATTTTTTTGTTTAAATATGGTCATGATTTTAATATAGGAAACTAAATCGCATGTAATTTTAACGGGAATACTTCATCCAAAATATCATTTCTAAAATTGGATAAGTGTGAGAGGAAAATTACTTCATATTGTAAACTATTTTACAAAATTTCATTAGTTCTTGATAATATGTTATATTCTCGATGATAACACGGACGTCAATTTAAAACGAGCGAACAAATGTATAAGTTAATGATTTCGGTTTTACGGAAACAAATGTAATGGTTTAATAAAGTACAGAAATTTTAAAAATAAAAAATGTTAAGCGAAATTGAATAATGAAAGCAGATAGTTTTTTTAAGAGGAAGAATGGCCTTCAGACATTGTATTATATTTATTTTTTAGTTATTAAATAACTATCAAAAGAAAACAAATCACGAACCCGGACCACGAGTATCAATGAGAAACTGAATAAACGAAGTCATTACTGGATTGAAATATAATAACAAGGAAAAATAAACATGTTTGTCCGGAAAGTACGCAGATTTATTAAAAGATTAACGCAATGGATAAAAGATTTTTCTAAGAAATATTCGTAGATAAAAAGGAGAAAATTGTTCAAAGTAAAGACAAACCCGCTATTTTTGTTATCAAATTGTATGAGATTGTAGGAGTATCAACCATTATGAGTTGAAAAATATAGTAACAGCATGCCCCCCTAATGTAGGCTTCCATCTGTTCTGATATCTGATCAATTTTATCTCGAGTAAAAAATACCGTAGAGACGAGGAAATGAAAAAGATCACTTCTAATTTCTTGCCACAAAAGAAAAATCATGAATAGAATTATTAAGATTGTTGGAACACGCTCATATCTAACCCTTTGTATTATTTAAAGTCCCGTTATTTTTTGCATTAACCTGTTATAATTAAATATATTTGACAGTTTATTGGCTTACATAGGAATGTACATTAAATAATTGTTTAATTTAATAAAACCCGTAGACTTAATCGCGTAAATATAAAATAATTATTTCTCGTTTTTTTTCAAATCGTGATTAGAGGAATTGTTAGCTATTTATACGTTGGAAAATGTATAGATTTGTGGGTTATTAAATATAAAGCACTCTACATAGGAATTTATTTATATGCAGTGCTTTAATTAAATAAAGCTTAGTGTGCCCCCGACTGTGGACTGTACGAGTTGCAACCGGTTAAAATCCTGGAAACAAGTTGTGCAAGAATTTGAAAAAAAAAAAAAATGAAGCGAGGGAAAAACCTGATAAAAAGATGGGGGAATAGTGAGCATCTCAAATAAACAGGTGCTTAAATTAGAAGAATAGAACGAAAACACGAGAATAATCGTTAAATGATTTTTTTATTCCCTAATGACAGTGTAAAAACTTGCCGACCGGTCTAAAAATCGGGACAATTTTTTTATTAGTTTTTAATAAATAAAAAGTTGGCTTTATCCGATTTAGGTTTCTTATTTTAATATTGACAAACGCCTTCAGGAAGTAAAGTAGTTTAGATAAATTATATAAAAGAAATTAAAGAATTCATAAGAGTTTTGGTATCACATGTACTTTAGTAATCATTATTATAGAAATTCAATTATTAAGTTGCAAAAAAGAATAAAACTTATTGTTTAAATAAATTTAGCATTTTTTTAAAATTTATTGTTTTATTATATTTTTGAATAGTAAATTCATCGATTCTATTATAATAATGTCAGTTCCACAAAGCTGCCTCACAAATCATCATGCCATATATAGAAAGTCATTCAATTTCACTTTTAATGTTTTCATTGAACATAATCATTGTCCAGCGTATGAATAAGGAAATCGTCCTTTGAAGAGAATTTAATCTTCTTTCCTGTCATTAATTTGGCAAATTCATTATACACATTATATCCTCAATTATCTTCTCGGGAATTATTACGTAGTAACGCCAATATCAAGATCAATTTGTCAAAATCGAACTTCTGAGCATCCACGAAAAGAAGCCTGTGTTCATTAAATATTTCATTTATAATAATTTGGTATTTAATTACGTAAATGATATGAGAAAATACTACATTTCTTATCTTCAATAGATTGAACATACTTTTATTTTATAAATGATATTTAATTTTTATTTAATAACTGTATTTATTCAAAAGACAATAACTGCATCTTTCAAAACAATTTTATTTACAGCAGAGGTAAACAACCGTCCCCAGGATTTAGAAGTCTGAATTCGTGAATAAATTGAAGCCATTTTAGTATTAAATAAACTAAATTTATGGTGCATATTTAAAAAAAAATAAATTCTGCTTCAAAATAGCAGAAAGACTGTAGCAATAATGTCAGTACCCTGAAAGGATTATATTTAACATAAATGAAAAGCTCTCATTATTTTAATACGGGAAAAATTTAAATAAACAACCAAACCGATTTTTTTAAAATTAATTTATGATATATAAATCTTTAGCACGATTTTTAATTTTGAAGTTTGGAGTTTGTTTTAGTAAATTTGCTTCATTCCTGCATGTATTAAATTTGCATGGCTTGGCACTTTTATTGTAAAGAATAGAAATTATTATTATTTTATTTTAAAATTATAAAAAGTTTATTAACATTACAAAATTTTTATAAGCCATTTCATTATGAAGCGAAAAATAGTGCTGACGCAACTGAGCATGGATGAAATCCGAAAAAAAAACAACTTTATCTTAAATTTTTTAACATGTCTTTTGAATATTATTTTGAAAATCACATGAAGTGATAAATTATAACTTTAATTGATATTTTAAAGAGAGGAAATGATATAATATTATAAGCAATCATAAATAAATCATATTTTTTTGTAAAATAATAAGAGGGGGGTCCTGAAATAATAACAAATAATTTTAAAATAAATCTATATTTTAGTATTAAACGTTTATATTCCAATTTACTCTCTAGTGCGATGACATGATTTAAATATTTTATTTAGACACGCCGTATCTGGAGCTTTGGATGGAAAGCTGATTATCTGGGATACGTGGTCAGGCAACAAGGTAGGCTTCCCCTTTGGTTTAGAATACCTTGAAATGTTTTCATGACTAAGGATTTACAATTGGAAAGTTTCCAGCAAGTTTTATCAGATTATTAATTTTCTTTCTCTCTCTCTCTCTCTCTCTCTCTCTTTTTTTTCCTTATTGCTACGCTTTGTGTAAAACATTAATGCTCCAAAAATATGTGAGAATGATATGCTTTATTTAAATTTAAGTAATTGCTAAAAGTTTTGGAGCTCTTTTTTAAATAAATGTATTGAGATTTAGTAATAGAAAGAAAATGTTGACAAAGTAAATGTTCCCCTTTGATATCTCATTTTTTTTTTAATAGTTCGCGATACGCTCTTGATACGATATTGATAAATCAGCAAGTGTCTAATCCAAAAAAAGGGAGAAATTTTGTATATTACAAGATTAAAAGTGTTGTTTTATTTTCCCCCTGAATAGTAAAAAAACAAAAAAAAAATATTATGGGGAATTATAAAATTGATTAAATGTCCGTTACCACTTTAAAAAGTTTTATGTTTAATTGTAGTGCGTGAGCCATTCAGATGCAATATTCTCTAAAAGCTTTCAACTCTAATCATAAATGTAATTTTTATCGTCTACTTTTGATGGATTTTCATTCCGTGTTGTTAATAAATTTTTTGCTTGAAGTGTTATTCCATATATTGAAAAAACGACTAAAGCTGGGGGAGGGCTATATTCGCAAAACCATTGTGAAATTTTTTCTTAAAAAATGCGTTTTGCCTTCACACATTTATAATTATGGCATTCACTTAAAGCGATTTTTGACAAACGACCGATTCAAAAACAACAACAAGAGACAAGCAAAATGCTTTAAAACATGTGGAGTGCTTATCATTAAGCTTCAGAGAAATATGTGCTGCAAAATTTGGGGTAATGGCCGGAAAAGAGAGGTCGCATGAGTCCTTGGTTAAACATAATATATTTCTGAATATAACATCTTTCTTTAAGCATACTTCCATTTTGTGAACAATATAGAATATTTTTAATAGGGATAGGAAAGGTACTTATTGTCTTTGTAACGGAAACTCAAGTAAGCTAAACTTCCGCACGCGACTGGAGTTAATACGATGTGGATGTAACTCCTTGTTCCGATATTACAACTTTTATTACAAAGTTTATAAAGCTTAAACTGAAGGAATTAATAGATTATTATGGACTCGCTTTACCAGGTGATAAGAGCAAGCAACCATAACTTTAAAGAAATCAGACTATTTAACGGATAGTGCTAGTTTACGCAAACCTGATATAGAATTTTATAGAATGCTTCAAATATGTTATTTTATTATTATTTTGTTCCTTTATAAAGTGTAGAATTGTCTCATTATTTTATGTCTCCTTTCAATAAAATTCCTAATCATTGAAATGGAGATAGTCGCTCAACGTTTATTTTCGAGCTTAGAAGAAAAAAAACAGTTGGTACACTTTTAATAAACTAGGATTTAAGAATAAACGTCGATTGTTTCAATTTTTACGTATCAACTTTTAATTTAAATTTACCTTAAATAAATTATAATAAGTATTAACGTGGTAAAAGCTATTCTTTAATAATAATTTTTGACGTCGATTTTTAAGATTTAGAATAATATTTCCTGAAATACTGGTCCTAGAATATTGACTTTATATTAAACGGAGAAAGGAGAAAACAATCTCTTTTAATCTCGTATGAAACATTCGGAAAAAATTCAGAATATAAATACAAATGATTACAGAAAATATAAGTGGAGTTCTGAAGGAAATGACATACGTATCGTTGTCTGCAATGTACGCTGTCTATTAATAACATCAAGGACTTAGAAAATATTGTCTAGAATCCGTTGACAACACAAATATAAATATAAAATTATTTCAACATGTCTTTTTATAAAGAAAGAGTATACATAGGTGAACAACAACAAAAATTATGCACTTGAGCACCACAAAAAAAATCACCGACTATTCAATACAATTGATAAATACCTGTCGTGCTTTCTATTTTGGCTTTTGGCCCACAAAGCCTTTACTTCCGGAAAATGTCTTTCTTTTATTATTGTTGGTTCATCTCATCCGGCAATTTCGGTATTTATTAAAGGAAATGTGTTATTTTCTGAAAATTGGCACCGTATTTGTTTGTTTATTTTTTTCTGTTGCGTTAGCATTTTAGAACAGGAACATTGGTTCCATCCTGTCTATGATCGCGGAAACATGTCAGTCAATTCATGGAAATAACTAATAATTTCAAGTGAAACGAATACAGTTAGTTAGGAAAGGAAAGAAAAAACTAAATAAACTTTATAGTAACTAAATTAGTGTAACATTAGTACCTAAGATTTATTGCAAAATTGTAACAAATTTTACAGATTCACACATCTTAATTGTAATTAAAACCACCAGAAACCGGTAAAACAGAACATGCTTGCACTTTCCTCGAGAATATAAAACTGTATTATGCAGACAAGTTTATGAAATTTACAAAAAAGAGTGAAATAACAAAATTTTCCACTGTCTTTCCTGTTCATAGGAAAAGGGCGACGAACAAATATTTATTTATTGGCATTAGTAATTTCAGGACAGTTTCTTTTAAATGTTTTATTATTATTAAACTTTTGTTTAACTTAAAAAAATAATGAGTTTATAATTAAAACCAATAAATTGTAAGTTAAAAATATGTTTATTATGATTAAAATTGTTATTAATTTTTAAGTTTATTTAGGCCATTTTGAATAAGGATTAAACGAATTTTTGGCGCTAGAACGCAGTTTTTGCGAAAAAAATAAATAACTAGTCGAAAACTAATTATTTACTGGTTGTTTAAAAGAAACGGGAAAATATCAAGTGATTAAAAATTATTCTTTCATCCTAAATTATCTGAAGTTTAGATCGGAAAGACTGTATAGTGCATTATACGAATTTTTATTCTAATTTTGATGTATCGTTTCATGGCTTTATTAAATCTTTCAGTAAAAGCAAGAGTATTTCATAATTTCTTGGTAAACGTTTTCTCTTTTATTAGGAGCATTAGCAAAAAAAAACTATTTTAGTGGTCTATGCGTTTATCCGTCCGGTTGTCTGGCGTTTGCACGATAACTTGAAAACGATTAACTTCTTCAAATTCTGTTTTCGGCTATATGAAGATCAAGGTTTTAGTTCGGATATATCAACCTTTCAGGCTTTTTCGTGGACTCCCTTCAAGTCAATTGCACATGCTCTAGCAGTGACCGTCAAAAATGAATATCAAGATATTGCGTGTGATATACCAATCTATTCATAGTGAAGAGTCAACAATGAATAAACAGTTCTTTCTGTTTATCTTAAGTATTGTTGACGTGAGCACATGACGATCGCTTTGTCGAGGCACGATTGCTCAATTGCTCATGATACATTAATAATTATATTTCTGTTATTCTGTGGCTAAAGCTCCTTCTTGGAATGTTTGCAAGATTTTATTACAATTTAGTCAAGGCTGTTCAACAGACAGCCTTTGAATATCCTGCTATTTACTCGTGAAGGAAAAAGAGATTGCCGAATGACAAATCTGTATGTTTAATGGTAATAATGGCCTATGATTGGGAAACTCCAAAACGAGATTAAAATTGTGCAGCTGAAAATGAATGTACGATGAGTATACACGGTGTTTCAAATAAAGTGTAATAGTGGAATATCTGAAGAAATACACATCGGATTGAAAGAACAAAAAAGAAATAATAATAATAATAATAACACGTGTTTAATATTTTTCAAAAAGTTATCCAATGATATAAAAATAAATGTCCCATCCTCAGGGGATGACTTTGAATGGTATTTTCAGATTGTACACAACATTTAAGAAATGTTTTATTCTTGGTGTTTTTTCAATTGATCCAACCGTTTAGGAGATAGAGGCACTGAAAGTGTGGATCCGATTTTATCGATGAAAACAAAGAGATAGAGGGTGAGTCTTATAGACATTCCTATTCTACTTTTCGATGATCTTTAAAAGTTTGAAGTCAGAATTTCTAAAATCCGAAATTTTTTAGTATATAAGCAGAGTCTGAGCATATGTATTAGATTTTTTTAGATATTGAAATTCTGACTTTGGATTCTTAAAGACCATCAAAAAGTAGAATAGGAATGTCTTTAAGACCCACCCTCTATAATCGGCCTCGGTGGCTCAGTGGTTGCGTGATCGCCTCTGATGCCCGAGGACGCATGTTCAACCCCGGCCGAGGACGACGAGGATTTTTCGGGGGGGGGGGGGGGCCCAAGCCTGAGATCACGCACTTCCTTCGGAAGGGAAGTGAAGCCGTTGGTCCCGTGTAGTCGTTTACCGGCTGCACGTTAAAGAACCCTTGCGAGGCAAAATTTGCGGCCCCTATAACGTTGAACCATAACAGTTGAAAAGGACGTTAATACCAAACAAAACAAATCAACCACCCTCTATATCTTTATCTTCATCGATAAAATTGGTTCAAAACTTTAAAAGTTATACACGTTATACACGTTATACACGTTAAAAGTGCCTCTATCTCCTAAACGTTTGGATCAATTGAAAAACCACCAAGAAGAAAAACATTTCTCAAGAGTTGTGTACAATCTGAAAATATTATTGAAAATAGGGATTCCCATTTGATATTTTAAAGCTGTCCCCCCCCCCCCCCCCCGCCCCCCCCCCACGGGGATGGGGGTGGGGGGGGGGGGTCAAGTTTGATATCATTGGATAGCGTTTTTAAAAATATTAAACACGTATTTTTTTTCGATCCGATGTAACTTTTCTCCAGACATTTGGCCGTTACCCTTTATTTGCCGGCTCAGGTCTTTCCGCTCTCGAAACCAGTGAGTCGTGAGTTCGAATCCCGCCGAGGGTATGGATGTTTGTATTTGTCCCATTTTCATTATCATCTTTCCATTCATTCAGCATATCAGGGCCGATCACCCGACATGCGAATTCATTCCGATCACGAGAAGAAACAAAGAGTACAGTCTTTGCTACTCTATTTGCTTTCTTTGAAGTAAATAAAACATCACATCACCCTTCATTTGAAATACCCTATACATACAATGTAAATCAATTTGCCCTATAACTCGATTTAATTATAGTAGCCGATGTTTTGGGTGAAGATCATCTTAAGGATGCAAACGTGTGTGTTTATTAAGTAGTGGAAGAATGAAGCTACTTATTGATTTTACAATGTCTATCTGTCTGTCTGCTTCCTTCAAATTTTCTACATTTTTTGACGTACAAGGTTGAAATTTGTAATGTAGCTTACCATAGGCATGCCCTACTTCACTATTAACTTCAGTTTTGATTGGCCCACTGGGGTCGGAGTTGCAAGGGTGGGAGTAAGAGGAGACCTTTTGGTATATACAGGGTGTTTCTAAAGGTGTTACCAAACGTTACACACAATTAGGGGATACCAAAGCAAACAGTTTTTATCATAACATGGCGGGTCGGAACCGTACCATTGTCCGGCTATGAGGGAGAGAAGTGATCACACTGGTAAATTATGATAATGAATGCACATGACAAAAAGATGTGCATGGATTAAAAATTCCTGATAAAAGGGATATTCACACAACATTAATTGCACAACACTCGTCTACCGCACACCTGTTACTGAAGTGAAATGCCAGGACTCTTTGGCAACATACGGGGATCAATGTTGCGACGATGCAATGCATGTATCGAAATGGCTGGTCGACAGTTTGAGCAACTTTTATAAGCGTTGTTTTCACGTGTCAATAAACTAATTGATATTACGTTGTGATTTTTCATTTGCACGTTAAATCACTTTTCTCCCCCATAGCCGAACAGTGGTAGGGTTCCAACCCCCCCCCTTGCTGTGGTAAAAACTGTTTGTTTTGGTGTCCCCTAATTGTGTGTATCGTTTGGTAACTACCTTTAGAAACACCCTGTATATACGGATACGGATGTACAGAGTGATATGCGGTATGCAGATTGTTCTAGGCAAGATCTACAGTAATATGAAGTTTGGGCTCAATTGTCCCGGGGGGGGGGGGGTCGAAGTTGTGAGGGTAGCAGTCACGTAGTCTTTAGAACTATTAACGTTTTCAAATGGCCACATATGGAAGGTGATATGTCATTCGAATGCAAATGACGAGAAACATACGAAGATATAGCTCTTTTTCATTTTCTAAATATTGCGTTCGAGAAGAGCAGTTAAAACCTCCGAATAAAAGAAGTAAAATTAGATAAACTCGGTGCTTCCGCTACTTTCCTATACCCTCTTCGGGGGGAGGAGAGGGGGATTAATTTCTTGTGGTTAGTACTTTCTTTTCTATTCCTCTTATAATTTTTCTGTGTCGATGGTTGTTAATTATCTTTTTTGAATCTGTTTTGAATTTCAACTGACCAGGAGATTGATCTATTGCGGCCTAGCATGGTCTCCAAGCTGCTGGAAAAGGGACAAACACAAACATCCATGCTCTCAGCGGGATTTGAACTCGCGATTCGCGGCACACAAAAGCGATAAAATCAGCGTCTTAGCGCTCTCGGCTACTGAACTGGTTATTATATTAATATTATTATTACGTTTCTTCAAAATAAGCAAAATAAGTTAATTATTAGACAGGTGGAAATAATACTAATGATGGATTATACAATAAGAGGAACAACAAACGTATGTTATTATGAGAAACTTCAAGGACAATTTAATGAGGTTATCATTCTGAGCAAGTATTCATTTTAGCAATAAACAATATATTATTGTTTTTTTATGGATGCTATAAAATTCTACTACGGAAATTCCGAGATATCGATTTCAAATGTATTTGGCAAAAAGTCGCCGATTCAGAATAATGAGAAATAACTTTTTTGTCTGGCTTAATATTTATGAAGAAGCGGAAGAATGAAGCTACTTATTGGTTTTACAATGTTCGTCTGTCTGTTCGCCTGTCCGTCTATCTGTCTGTCTGCCCCTTCATATTTTCTACACTTTTTGACGTACAAGTTTGAAATTAGGAATGTCCATAGGCATGTCCTACTTCACTATTTAGTTTGTTTTGATTGACCCACTGCGGTGGGAGTTAGAGGGACCTCTAAAGTAAAGTAAAATTCGGAATGCAGATTGCTCTAAGCAAGGTCTACTTTGAAGTTTGGGCCCAATTGCCCCAGTGGGGTCGGAGTTGTAAGGATAGCAGTCACATGGTCTTTAGAAATTAACGTTTTCAAATGATAATATATGGCATATGCGATTTGTCATTGGATTGGAAATGACGAGAAACGTACATTATTTCTTTTTCATTTTCTAAACATTATGTTCGTGAAAATTAATTAAAGATTCCGAATATACGCGGTATAAAACATTATGTTCGTGAAAATTAATTAAAAATTCCGAACTCAGTGCTTCCGCTACTTTCCTATACACTCCTCAGGTGGGGGGAGGGGGTACATTAATTTCTTGTTTGCTATCGTAATACATTGTAGCGTTTTTTAGAAATTCAACCACTCCACTTTCCGTTCCCTTTATATACCATCGGAATTATACTTTGTGGAAATAACTCTGAAAGGACGAGAAGATAAAACTGTTTAGTAGATCGGATCTCCTATGTCCTATGATTCTGTAGATGATTATATCATTAATGTCATTAATTTTTAAACATAATTTAAGCGTTAGGCGGACTTTTTCTTGATTTTCTTGAAGTCAGTATTCAGAAAATATAAATGAACCCTATCTTCTTTCTTTTCTCATCATTTTCGATCGAAAAACATATCACACGCCCTATGTTGTCATAGTTCTAATGACCAAGTGACTGTCACCCCAAGAGCAATTTCAGCGTCTATTTAAAATTTTGATACATTTTACATAACAGTTTTTGAATAATCACTTTTACTCTTGCGATTTTTCTCTTTCCATTAACGATGTCCTATAGTATAGTGGTACAGTTTCAGAAAGTTATTACTTCAGAAATTGCTTTATATCATTTACAAAGAAGACTTCCACCGTTTCAGCTCCAATCCGAAAAGTCAATGGCCTTAGCATTTCAAGATCCATAATCTTATTTTATCGTCATACTTAATAGTGTGGCATCATTCAAAGACTTCCTCGGAATTACTTTTATTTGAGCTTTTTAAAACTGAATTCCATTAAATAATGTCGACGTATGACTTATTTTGGACAGCTGAACAGGTTGCAAAATTTTATCTCGTAATAAAATATCTATTAAATTTTTACATAATTCTTTATTCTTTTAGTAACTCGGTTGAACATTTTAAATTTAATTTATTATAAGCTATATTAAATGTCTATTTACCTAAAGAATTATCATACCAGAACTAAAACTTTAAATTTTACCATAGATTTAAAATTATTTTTCTTGTTAAAGACTTCTTCGAAATCGTTTCGTTTGTATTATTTTAATTTATTTATTTCTCTCTTCATCATTTATTCCAAATTTTCATTGCCCATATCGGTATTTGTCTCAACTTTCGGTATTTATTCTTATTGGCATCAAAATTTTAAAAATTATTATTTATGCTCCGTATAAATAATTCTTATAATGTGCGTCCTAAAATATTTAGAAGAAACTGGCCTAAGATTTGTGCATTGTCAATTCATTTTGTTCTCTATTTATCTAATGATAGATTTTCTTTTAGTAATAATAATGATAATAAATGAAGAGGTCAGTTTTTGTTATTAAGAAGCACGAAAAAATTTAAACTTAAAGTTAAACTGATATAATATATATAAAATTACTGACCCATTTCTTCCTGTAGTAAATCTTATTCGATATTGCATAAAAGTGTTGTTCATCTGTGATGCAAGCATAATGCGTATTATTGTGAGATTAAAAAAAAAAATTCTTCGAAAGTAAAGCCAAATAATCGAATCAATAAGAAACACCGTCGTGCCTCTCGTGACCTATTTGAATTGAAATAAAATAAATATAGGAGACATAATAAATTTGAACCCTTTCGTCTCATGTCGTTGGCATTGCCATTAATATTTTTAATGCACGGTTTCAGTATGAAGTTTTGTCATTTTTACCTTTTTTATATTAAATGCTAGGCGTGAAATAAATTTGATTAAGATATTTCACTTTCATTCAAAAATCCAAAAAGTTTCCGAGTTACCTCCGACAATCTTGAAAATATAATTGCTTAGTAGAAATAATTAGATTTAGTTTTAATTGAATAGACTATGTAAGTAAAAAAAAATAGCCGTGACTAGAAGAAAAATAGAAGTAATTAATACTGGACTTAATACTCCAAGCATAAGGTAATGATATTATTGGGGGGGAAAATGGAAGAAAAAATTCCGCGATCTGAATTCGAACCAGGAACCACGAGTTATTTTTAGTTATTTTTAACATTTCATACATACTTTTAAATGTAACTATTTTTTGGTCTATTTAATGAAGACGAAATATTTTTCATAACATCCTTCTTTATGAAATGCCACAAATTACCTCGGTCACTAGATATTTTCTTTTTACAGTCTCATCAAAGTGCCTAAATTTCTTGCTGAATCATCAACATGCGAGGGATCTTTATAGATAAATCGTTTTTATTATCGAATCATATCTAATGATTGCAAAAGAGAGCGAAAGAAACAAATAAAATTATTATTATTCTTGTTCTCTTTAGTAATAAGTTTAGTATCGATTTACTCTGTTTATAACATCAGTTTGTGTATTTAATAATATGGAAATTAGCAGCATCCCGATTGTCTTCTATTTGCGAGTTGTTTTTATAGAAAACCAAAGTTGTTTTTTTGTTTTCATATAATATAAAGCGGTTAGTTTTTTTTTTTTTTTAAGATTTGATGGGCATTCCAATTTCTCAAGCAGAAAATAGTCCTCCAGGTTTGAGGAGATACGCTCTTTCTCCTTTCATAGTTTTGTGTCATTGCTCAAGCAAATTAAATATCAACATCTAATGGCTAACAACGTTAAAATAGTAGCTATAACAAAATTCCATTAAATAACATTATAATTATCATGTTTCCCTCAGTAGTACATTATTTTATCTGAGAAAGCGATATATATAAAAAGAGAAGGTGTGTTAAAAAATTTTCCGTTACGAAGTTTCGTGACCCGACGAGACTGAATCCCAATTAAAGATAATAAGTTTAAAGGTTACAATCACCATATTAACTTAAGGCAGCCGAGGTGCGGAGGTGGTCTCTTGAGCAGCCTGAATCCCAGACCCGGGATGATTCCACGAGTCATAATTCTTGTTTATGCTTTTTTTTTAATAACACCAGCCACTTAATGCTGATGAAACTGAGCGCTCAATTTTAATTTTCTTTACTTTTTTAAATGCTGAATTAACATTTTAAACTTTTAATTTCGTGTCAGACCTCATTCATTGTTCATTCTATAAATCATTTCTGTTGTTCTTTGTTTCTTTTCACTTTCTCTTTCTTTCTCTCTTTCTCTTCGATCTTTTGTATGTTTTTTATGGGTTTTAATTATATTCAACATTAAAAACTCCCTGTCACGCAGAAACACAGAACAAATTGTTGACTACCAGGTCATCTTTTAATGTCACAAATAACCTGAACGCAAACGCTTTCAGATAAAAATGAATTAAAATTCATTTGAATTCTTTTCTTATAATAATCAGTACTTTATCTCAATAATACTCCAATGGTGAATTCTGCTCTTCAGTCATTTCTACTCTTCAAAATTCGAAGAACTTAATAGCTAGAAATTGAACAACATTGGTTTTATAACATTGCACGCTTCAAAAGATTGTTGCTGCTTGTCATCAGTCTTCTTGTCATTGAGAAATCTTAAGATTTATGATGTTTAAGTGTTTCTGTTACCAATCTATTTAGAATATATATAGGATTTCAGATCATTAATACATGGATTTCCGTTTAGAAAAAGACCGTCGAAAAGTTGAAAAATCTTTCTTTGACGAACGTTTTCATTGTGATAGGAGAAAGTAGATGTATGGCCAGGATATTTCCTGACGAGTCGAGCTATTTCATAGCAATATCCTTACGAAGGGTGTTGCTCTTAGTATCACATTAAAGAAGAAAAAAAAACAAATCGAATGTTAAAACAACAACAACAACAATATAAACGAAAATTTACCGCAAAGCACTTTTCTACATTTTATCTTAAAATTGTGATTTTAAATAATACAATTTGATAATAAATTTAAAATTTCTGTCAGGTGCAATTTCGAGTCACTCTTTTCTCTGAAGATGACATACAGTTTTATATATGTTGCTATTTTTAAGTTTTTTAAATAGGTTAACTCAAAATCATACGATCTATATGGAAGAATTCTAATGAATTTCGTTGAAGGTTTCTAACGATGTTGAATTTATAATGCACGAGCAAAATATACCGTACTATGTATTGCAAATAAGTAATTTGCTGTAAATTTGAAGACGATTTCATAGGCTTGTGCTGATAAACACGAACAAGAGGTGGAATTTTTAGCTTCACGTACGTAATCATCTTGACGGAAAACTTCATCTTCGGTGAAATTGGAGAAATACGTTCTTGAAGTTTCATACTTATGTAAATGACACTGGAGCTTTCACCTTGAACTGGAACTGCTGCTTTGAACTTCTTTCTTTTGACCTGGGGGACGATCGATCCGGTGTAGAATTCTTGTTTGCACTTTTACGAATGGGTCTCCATCTTTGACTGTAAAAATAGAACTTTCTATTTTTATGCTTGAAGGTTAGGATACTTGTAGTCTCGTTCTTAGAGAGACTGGCCTGGATTGGGTCCCTTCATTTTGAAACTGAATATTTTGTGCGCCTTGGGAAGGACCTGTGTTTTCAGGGTCTATTTCCAGTTATATACCATCGCACATGGATATTTGTGTTTATCCTTTGCTAACTTTGCCTTATGGTCCCCTGTACTAGGTAGGTAGGGGTTTTCCCCTATTCAACTTAGTCCTTTACTATTTGGAAAGCAACAGAAAACCGCCGCATTAATTATTCCTTGATCACCAATAATGTTATGTACTGGTTTAAAACCTTCTAAATGGATAAAAATTAAGCAAAACACAATTATTTATTACCATCGCACAATCGGCCGATTTCGAAGATTTCCGGTCAAAATTAAATATGATATATTTAAACGTATAATCGAAAAAGTTATTGAAAATGTAGGGCTTCTCTACATATAAAATGAATATTGTAGACGATTGGAGCAAAGAATTTACGCATATTATTGGGTTGTCTTTGCATATTTCCACCTATAGATGGTTGTAGTTGTAAAATTAATGTACTGAAAGCAGCTTTTGACAGCTGACACTACAACATTGTGGAAATGAGAGTCAACACGAACGAAATGAGGCTTGTGGAAAGTTAAGTAAATGCTATGGTGAAGAAACCCTTACAGAACGCCAATGGCGATATTGGGTTGTTCCTTTCCGTTCTATTGATATACACTGCTTTGCAATGAAATTGCCCCACCCACAAGGAGTTATCCGAATGAGCCAAAAGTAGGTATACAGCAAGAGATACATTTAAACACACCTTTATTATGTTATGGAGCCAAGACGTGCACTTGTTTGTACAGGGTGTCCCAACGGAAAGCAGCGTTAGTAGGTTGTGGCACCACCTCTAGCGGCGATGCATTGTTCCAGCTGCAGGTGTAGGTGATCATACAGGTGGCGAATGTCATCTTGGGGTACGTCTGCCCAGGCCTGGTGGACCTGCTGTATCAGTTCATGGAGATTGCGGGATGATCGTAAACGACGTCCCACCATATCCCACACGTGCTCAATTGGCGATAGGTCTGGGGACCTCGCGGGCCATGGCAGGCAGATGACATCATGCAGACATGCCATGCTCATGTTTGCCGTGTGCGGTCTGGCGTTATCCTGCTGAAAGACTGCGCCGTGTATGGTGCGCAGAAAGGGCAGTAATACGGGCTGCAGAATCTCTGTGACGTATCGTGCTGCTGTCAGGGTGCCTTGGATGGTGACTAAAGGCATTCTGGTATCGTAGCCGATGGCGGGTATGATCCCGGGTGTTGGTCCACGAAGGCGATACGGGATGCATTGTTCATTGGCACGTTCCACTGGTCTGCGCCACACGCGTCCGCGTCTGTCGTCGGTGTCCAAACAAAAGCGGGATTCGTCGCTGAAGACCACCGGGCGCCATTTCATTCGTCAGCTCACTCGTTCACACACCATTGCAGTCGTGTCGCGCGGTGCTCAGGTGTCAAAGGAGGACACAACAATGGACGCCTGGCAGACATTGTCGCGGCGTGTAACCGGCATGCTATTGTCGCTATTGATACTGGAGCAGTACCGGGAATAGTGATGTTGTCGTGCAGTTGCCGCAGGGTGATGGTTCTGTCCGCTAGCGCTGTCCGCAGTATCCGCCTATCGGTACGAGCTGACGTGCTTCTCTGGGCCCCAGAGCCTGGTCTTCTGGCATGTGTGCCTTCCTCTTGCCATTGCCTCCAACATCGGCCTACCGTCCGTGGACACGTGGACAGCAATCCGTCTGGTTGACCATCCAGCCTCGGAGAGGTCACTAATCCGACCTCATTCAAACTCCGTTAATTGCTTGTGCAGTTGTCGTTGTCGTCATCGTCGTCGTCGTCGCGGCAATAAGACCGTTGTGCGGATTACAGTATTGTACGTTCACGAGACAGTTGCTTCCTCCCTGTTGCATGGAACACCTCGCACAGGTGTCAACTGATGAGCTTATGCAGGCACCCGGACACCCTGTATCAATCCAAATGGCCATGCTCCGTGAGCATGCATCTAATCGTTTACTAGTCGGAGGTAGATGAACCCCCCCCCCCACCACTAAATATGGATATGGTCGGATAACTCCTTGTTGGTGGGGCAATTTCATTGCAGTGTAGTTCTCACTCTGATGCTTTCCGATTCTGGCTTACAGTATTGAAAAATTGTTTTTCTTTCGGGACATTAGAGGTATCCAGTTTATAGTTCTGTTTTAGTAAACTTGATTATAATTTTTTTACTCGAGTGGAGGCGCCCGGCCTAATCTCTACCTACGCCACTGACTCGAGGTAATTCGTTATCCACAAATAAGTATTTTATGGAATTATATGGCAAGTAGAACAACGGATACAGCAGTACAAACAATCTGGCTGTCGTATATGTTAGAGATCGCTTGCAGAACGAACATTACACTTTTCGAACAAGGGACAAGCAGGAATGAGTTTATCTACCTTTGAAATATGCGTTTGATATAGAGAAATTCATGTGTTTCCGCACAAACTTTTGTTGATCTACTTTAAGTTTGGGGTTTGGAGTTATACGCTTTTTTGCGTATAGGACGAATTCTATCTAACATCACACGTGAATTACCGGCGTGATCACTTCTTGATATTTCCTTTGCTTGCACTAAATTCGTCAAAACTGCGCGCGTTTCAACATACAGAGGTGATTATAATTAAAGTCCCTTTGTAAAAATGCTATAAAAAACAACCATGAGTCCGAATGACTTCAAATTTGGACTGAGCATTCTTGAAGAAGGGGCATTTGATATGGGATAAGAAAAAAATAGTTCCAAAATTTATCACTAGATGGCGCTGTAAGCGGCATAACGGAAGCGGATTCAGCTAGAAGTGACATTTTGAATTGAAATACGACGGCTTTGGCATGAGTTGTTTATGGCATGATGTTTTTACATTAAAGTTGGTCAAGGAATGCAATTGACACTAAAACAAGTTAAACATGATTTTTTTTTATTATACAGTACAGTATTAGCAAAAAATCAACTGTACCGGTCAATGAACATGATTGCTTCGGGTTTGATGATGGAAAACATGACTTTCAAGTCATTTAACAGTTGTGGCACTGTTAGTGCAAAGCCCATCCACCACGGCAAGGTCGTACCACATCGGATGGGAAAAATCGGTTTTTAATTGTCCTTGGGCCAAAAACCGCATAAAAAGCACATG
>JAHWFO010057280.1:360078-407211 GCA_023313115.1 Rhysida immarginata
TGATTCGGTTTTTAATTGTCCTTGGGCCAAAAACCGCATAAAAAGCAACAATGGAAACGCCTATTAATTATCTCGGGACTTGCGCAAGACATGTTCAATATGCTGTCCACCATTTTCCTCCACAAGTTTTAACCGATAAACAGCATGTTCCACAACAGACCGGAGTGTCTCCGGGGTCACGTTGTGAACGTGGTGCGTAATCCGAGCCTTCAATTCCGCTAAATTTGCAACTGGGCCACTGAACACATGATTTTTAAGGTAACCCCAGAGCCAGAAGTCACAAGGATTGAGGTCCGGTGATCTTGCAGGCCAGGCTCTCGGAAAATGACGGCTGATAATTCTATCATCTCCGAAATGTGTCTTCAGCAGTTGCTTCACTGGCTTTGCAATGTGCGGAGGAGCGCCATCTTGCATGAAAATTATTCTATCCACGCATGCATGCTGTTGAAGTGTTGGAATTACCTGGTTGCGTAAAAGACACGCATACCGTTGACCATTGACTGTACAGGTAACGGGACCCGCAGGACCCACTTCCTCGAAAAAAAATGGCCCTATAATCAATGATGCTGTCATCCCGCACCACACAGTTACCTTTGCAGAATGAAGCGGTATTGAAACACATGCGAAAGGATTTTCCGTTGCCCATATCCTGCAATTTTGTGTATTGACAACGCCGTGGAGATAAAAATGGGCTTCGTCTGTCCACAAGATGTTCCATGGCCATTCATTGTCCACTTCCATGCGAGCTAGAAATTCTAAAGCAAACGTGTGTCTAATTGGCAGGTCAGCAGGAAGTAACTCCTGAACATGGGTAATTTTATAGGGATAACAATGCAGGATATTGCGTAAAATTTTATTGACCGTGCTCACAGGCATGTCTAAAGTTCGGGCAATTCCCCGTGCACTGCACGTTTGCACACCACTGTTCGACCCTTCCTCTAATGCTTCAGCCACATCTTCTACTGACGTCAAAGCAACTGCTTTCCTCCCTCTGCCAGATTTCACTGCAAAAGAACCTGTCGCTTCGAATTTTTTAATCATACACCTCAGAGCCTTTGCAGACATCGGAACACATCCTTTTTTCATTCCCTTTAATACCCGAAATTTCTTTAAAGCTGCTATGGCAGAGTCGCCATTCTTGTAAAAGAGCTTCACAAGCAGAGCGCGATCCTTCATTGACAGACCCATGGCAAGCTGCTGAGATACAAATATGACGAGAACGCCATGAGGCCTGCGTTTTTATAACACATGCAATGTCTCATGCGCATGCGTATCTTTCAATTTGCATAGTACAAATCCTCCTAGGCATAATATGCCGCTTACAGCGCCATCTAGTGATAAATTTTGGAACTATTTTTTTTCTTATCCATATCAAATGCCCCTTCTTCAAGAATGCTCAGTCCAAATTTGAAGTCATTCGGACTCATGGTTGTTTTTTTATAGCATTTTTACAAAGGGACTTTAATTATAATCACCTTGTATATGCGCTTTTCAGCTATGCATGATCATCATAGCCGCTCAAACAAATTTTCACATGGAAGACTCTTTTCTTTCTTGAGATCCATTGGTCTAGTATCGTTAATAAACTAAAATAAAGGAAGGATCTAAAGACTATACGATACAGTATGGTGCACAATTGTTCGGGTGAATGCACGTTTTACACTAAAGCATGTATAAACTGCTGAAAAATCAATCAAGAGTGGAGTATTTTGAAATAATAATAAAGCAATATCATACTTTTAGATTTCCAAGCGAGATTTAATTTCATGTGTTAGTTTTTGAATAAAAAATTTATTTCCTTCATCCCTCATGCGAACAATTTTGAACCCGGCCTTTTTAGCCAACCAAATCTATTAAAATGGAATATGAAAATTTACGTAAAAATTGCATACATTATTTTATGACGTTTTAAACCTATTTAAAGTGATCTAGAACCATGATTTTGCATATTGAGTAAACACAATATTCAAGATGAGGCCACTGAGCAAAACTGTTCGAGATACTGTAATCCGTCGCCTTAATGAAGGAAAAAGTTATTCCTTCATAAAAGGTGAGATGAAGATCTCAAAATCAACCATTAGCAGCATCAAAAAGAAATATACAAGCAATATTGTACCCAACAAACGTGGAAGAAAGAAGGTTTAAGTCAACGAACGACCAGATCCTTGATGAGAACGATCAGAAATGGACTTTTGGACCCCTGTTCCGAAAGGGTGCAGCACCTATAATCGCAAGGAATATCAGTATCCCGTTGGACAGTGGCCCGAGCACTAAAAAAACGGAATGAAAGCTGTAGTGAAGAAGAAGACACCACGCCTAACAGTTTCACATCGTAAACAGCGTTTGCAGTTCGCCTTCGCTCATCAAGAATGGACTGAAAAAGACTGGGAACGCATAATCTGCTCTGATGAAACAAGGATAAAATTTGCTGAAAGTAATGGACGTGTCTGGACGTGGAAAGACGTGAAACAAGCGCTTCTGGGTCGCGAAGTGATTGGAACTACTAAATTTGGTGGAGGTTCCATTATGATATGGGCTTGTATGACATCTTTTGGACCTGGTTATTGCAGTTGGATTCACGGAAATATAAATGCCAAAGCGTACATTGGTGTTTTGAATAACAATCTGATAGATACTATCAATTACTATGGAATCTGTAAGGAGGATGTGGTATTCCAGCAAGACAACGCTCCTTGCCACACTGCTCAATGATCAACTGCATGGTTCAAAAACCATCGTATCAAGCTAATGCAGTGGCCAAATCAGTCTCGGATCTGAAGCCGATCGAAAGCATGTGGCATATGCTTAAAAAAAATCAGATCCATGGGAAACAGAGCAGACAGTGCCCACCAACTGTGGGCGTGGGTGCAAGAAGAGTGGAATGCGTTTGATGCTGCTGCATGCAAACAATTAGTGCACTCTATGCCTCAGAGAAAAAGCAGTGGTAAAAGCAAAAGGGGGGCACACTAAATAATGATCTTTTATGTCTTTATTTAAATTCTGCATCTTTGGAATCACTGGATGTAAATTTGTTCGCACAGAGTGCTTGTTTTTTTGTTGTGTCAAAAATAAACCATCGAATTAATCTTAAATTTTTTTATTTATTGGTTACATACAGTAACCCACTCTTATAATGTATAAAGACTTTGGAATAGCTTATTTTCTGAAGAGTTTTTCAGATTTCAGTACGGATTGCGCAGTCATCCGAACAATTGTGCACCATACTGTACAATTAGATTTATTGGCCGACGCGTTTCGGTATTACACCATTATCAAGGATGGCAATATAGTAACAAGTAAGAATTCAATTGATATCACATTATATGGAAAACAGAAGTATATAATGTCATACTAATGTATTTTTACTTATTACTATTTTTCCAGTTTTGATAATGATGTAATACCGAAACGCCTCGGCAGTAATTCTAATAATATCCGTATCGTCTTTAGACCTTTTCGTTAGTTCACTTTTCTGTGTTCACTTAGCTACCATCTAACATCGGCTTTGGATATTTCTTCACAGTTCACGAAGATATTTTTGACCAACTATTTTCCGACTTGTCCCACTGTGTGCATCAGAAGAATGGAAGAATAATGGGAACAGAGATTGATTGATAATTGCTCATCATTAATCTTCTTTGAAAATATACACCCATTCTTCTGATGAGACCATTTTAACTAAATATTAGTCTATGCAAGGTTATAAGATGGTTGGTTCATTAGTTTTATGTCATCTATAGATCATTTTAGCCCTTTCACATGACTAATAATCTCTACACCATCCTGAGAATACCACATAGCTATTATCTTTTACGCATTCCAGGAACAAATACAAACATCCATGCCCATGAGGGGATTCGAACCCGCGACCTGAAAAAGCCGCAACCCGACGCCCCAATGCTTCCGGCCACTGGGCCGGCATATTATAAGATTATGGCTGGTATCAGTAAATGTATTGAATACAAATTTTGCATTAAATGATGCACAACTAAGAAAAGTAACGAGACGAAGAAAATTCCAAAATAGCAGTTATCCCTTGTACCATACGTAAAGGCAATAAAGCCTACCAAAACTGTCAAATGTGGTTATCATTTTACAATGCTTTTTAAGCATGAATTAAATTTTTTGGTAACAGACAAGCTT
This sequence comes from Rhysida immarginata, assembly GCA_023313115.1. Classification (NCBI taxonomy): domain Eukaryota; kingdom Metazoa; phylum Arthropoda; class Chilopoda; order Scolopendromorpha; family Scolopendridae; genus Rhysida; species Rhysida immarginata. Next base: position 364,222 of record JAHWFO010057280.1, read on the forward strand.
TGAAATCGATTCTTTGCTGAATAAAACAGGTTTAAGCTTCATTTTGTTCTTTGGCCTCTTTGTAGATTATTAGGGTAAATATAGATGAAAATCGAGAGGAAAAATCCCGACTTGTATTCTAACAGAGGCCTCTTTGTAGGGTGTATATAAATATTAATTACAATTCTTTTAAATAAATCGCTTCAATGACAAATCTCATATTTACGTATTTTGCCACAGCGAATTCTGGAAACATTTACTTGTACATCCATCATTCAGCAAGGATTCTGCATGACAAAAGAAGCAAACTCTTTATTCTGTTTTCTCCTTCTCGCGTTAAAAATCTCAAATGTTAGTTACAACTTTCGAAGAAAAGGGATTTATTTAGATAATATACCAAATTTAGTTCCTGGATCGTTTCTGCAAACTACTTGAACTAACTGTAATTTTCCATCTACGTTAATTGCTCCCCTACTTGATAGGCTGCGCAATTTTGTTTTTCAGATTCCTAGGCAATAATCTAAAGTTGGCACTTGCCTTGAAATAATATTGATTGACGTATTTCTTCCAATATGTAATACTTCTATCTTGAATTACTTAGGATTAACGATTTTCCCCCCGCTACGGATGCGATTAAATTTTAGCAATTATTCTTTGTGGTTAATCTTTTTGATGGTTTCGATATCTATAATATATTAAAGCGATACGCTGTAATCATGAAAATTAAAAATAATAAAATATTGACGGCAAATGGCTTAAAGGGCCATTAGCACCGATTCAGTCCAAGAAGATCGTAAAAACTGATAAAACCTAATCCACTTTAGAGTTTATTCAAGACTTACCGCGTAGGGATTATCTGGGTCTAAAGATCACTCGTATGCTCTTAGACAATCTTTTTTTTAATTGGTTACTTCCTGGAATGATTTATAATCGAATTTTAGACTACGAATTAAAAGATCACTGAAGCTAAAAAGGGATTCCTACCCATTTGAAAGCATGTGATCATCAATTTGCGCAAAGAAATAATCCCCAATACTTCATGACTCCAACAATATTAATGATTGTTTATTCGTTTGCTTTTTAGTTATTATTACTTAGTCTTTTGAGATTGAAACATTTTAGATTTTATGTAGCTAAACTTACCGTTTTGCATAGGATCAGAAGTAAATGTTAATATAATTTGTCGAAAATTCCAGCCGTAATGTTCAATATGGACGATAAGCCAGAGCAAAAGCTACACATGTTTGAGATCAAACCATAGAACATGCTTGATATGTTTGGGAAGGTTAGTCCAGAGTTCGCTACAACATTTTATAAACTAAACATTTAGTTTTAAAGAAATTGAGATATTTTAAACAAAGCAAGCTGCAATTGGGTTTATCCAATTGGTGTTCAAACTTTGCTAACATTCATCGACATATCTCTATAACTTTGTTGGTTAGTGAAAATAACCTTATACTTTCTACGCATTCCTAGGGGGGATGGGAGGGGGAACAAATGGGGCATATGCTCTGGGAAACGATTTATAGGGGGCACAGAGGAGAGGGAGAAAGGAGCGAAGAAAATGCCAGAATCCGAATTTGCCCAAGGTGAGAGATTGTCCTTATTACACCCATTTCTAGGACAAACGTTCTATAATAAACGATGTTGCATTAAGGATCGATAACAGTTGCAGCTTATTTTGCGTAAGTAAGTTAATTTTTTAAAAGCTACAATGTTACAAAACGTGAATCTTGAACTCCAGGCTATCCTGTGGTCTCTAGTTAGAAATCTTCAACAACAAATGTTTGATGATTTTAGCGGATTTTTTTTCCTTTACTGCCTTCAAGAATACAAGACTGTAATCGTGCTAATGGTGGGTATAGCTCTGATTAAATTTAATTTTTACCTGAATAAAGTGAAATTTAATAATTTGATCCGTCTAATGAATGTCGAGCGCTGCTTCTTAGTGTAACGCTATCAATTTTCATCTGCATCAGAGCGCGAATAAATTTTGGGGTTCCTAATGAAGAAATACATCAACAATGATTCTATGAAAAATATGATCACTTCAGAGAAGGTTCAATATATCCACTATCATTTTTACACAGGTCTGGAAACTTTTAATCGTGTTCTCCTGAATTCTGGTTAACTTTTCTGATTTTCATCCAAGGACCTGCGGTGATACGCTCTCGAAGATGGCACAGATTTCTGATTTTCATCGCATACATCTCATAAGAATTTACACAGGACACATTCTATCCTTCTCGATACAAAACATAATTATTTCCACCCGCTCAAAGTAAGTCGATACGAGTACCATCAATCAGTCTGTAACGAGACATAAATTTCCCATTGGCTCCATATGTTATACTGAATATGCAATTTCCTTGTGGGAAGAGACTAAAACCACAATGGCTGTGTTAAAACCTTCTCCCTTTTTTGGTATCAAGATTTATAGTTGAGTGTATAAGTAACGATAATAATAATAACATCAGGATGTTCCGAACTATTCCAATCTTACTTTTGGAAAGTTCCATCTCCTTAGACCCATTTACGGTAAAAAAAAAACAAAAAAACATTTACTGCGAGAGATTTATCACATGGTATTGATTGATTGATATTTATTGCTACCAAAGAAAAGGACAAAGGTAACTCGGTGCCACACAGGAATCCCCAACAAAGCACCGAGAGAAAAGACAAAACAAAAACACACAAGACAGTGATACAATTAAAAAGGACCAAAATTGAATACTATTATAAGAACCTACAAAAATTATATTTAACTTTTTGCAATTGATTAAAACAAGATAAAAATTTTAAGTAATAAATTAAAATTAAAACAAGGAATATAAAACAATTCTCGATTTCTAAGCCGCTTATTACATTAAAGCTTAAATAATCCAAACAGAAAGGATTGTCAATCTCTCCATTAATAAAGTTAGTGACAAATTTAATAATCTCCACATAAAGATGTCAACACACTCACAAATGTCCAAATCTTGCATAATCTGAGAAAAAGAATAAACGCCAATTCTGAATATATCGGTAAAATTAAAATCTTGCGAATACACTATACATATTATGAAATCTAATCTTGACACGATTTGATGTAAATCCCAGATTACTATCCCATACCGAATCACAGGCACAATTACAGTAATAAACCAATTGAGAATACGCGGCACTGCATATCATAGCAATGTTAATTAAAAGCATCGTTACTGTATTCGCGAAGTTGGCCGTTCCGATGCAAATTTTTTTTTTTTGATTTTGACTTCAGATTCAGATAGAGCATCAAAAAGTAAGTAAAAGTTTTAATCGGCACACATATTCTATCTATTCGGAAACATGGCGAAAATGATGGTTAAAGTTAATCATTTTGGCCAATTGTTTAACTTTACTCGCCATTTTGGCCATGTTTCCGAATAGCTCCGATTATAACTTTTAACCATCTGTCTACATGTTTTATTTAGAGAGTGCGTTTTTGAACAATCTGTCAACATGGTCGCCAAAAAAATCAACTTACGGTCAAGGAAAAACTCAAATCTCGAATACCTTCAACCCTTTCAATCAAAGTCTGATTGATAGTATAAAAAATAAAAGAGGTCTAATTTTCTTAGTAAAAGTAATAACCTTAGTCTTACCATTGTTAATAACGATCCGATTATTTACACACTTCTTAGAAAAAGTATTAACCTTGTAAAGTATCACAATCAGACCAAGTGATAACCTGCTGGGAAAGTTGTAAATCATCAGTAAACATGGAGTAAATAATATAATATATAATATTAGAAATGAAAAAATAAATACAATACTAATTAAAAATTAACAAAATAATTAATAAAAACGATTACAATCAAAGTAAGACTAGAAATATAAAAACAAAATAAAAAGCTGACGTTTCGGATAGAGACTATCCTTTATCAAAGCAAAAAAAGGATAAAAAGGATAATTCTCTAAAAGCAATTAGAATATTAGAGATTTATCCTGAAGTTATGAAATGTGTACTAACGGACGGGTTTATATATGGTTTGCATAGGGATTAGTAATACGGTGTTGGCTGAAAAGAACAAATGAGATTAATTACAAGACGTATTGGGATAGGACAGGACGAAGGACAAATAGGAAAGAAAGAGATGGCGGCGAGAAAAATGCAATAGGATAACACATAGGAAATTGAAAATGTAAAAAATTATTATAAAAAATTATTATAAAAAAAATATATAAAAGGTTAGGAATGATAGGGTGGCTAGCAGAAAGATTACGTAAAATTCCCTGAATATCGTTAAAAGCATCGAACATTAAAAGCATCGTACATCGAGGTTAACATCGATGTTAAAACCATCGAACATCGAGGCTAACATCGATGTTAAAGCCATCGAATATCGAGGCTAACTTCGATGTTAAAACCATCGAACATCGAGGTTAACATTAGTTACCAAAGAATTCCCTGATGGTTACAAAATTCCCTGACCCTTCCCGGTCGCTAGTCACCCTGTAAAAAAGAAACGCAAAAAAAGGTCACAAAAAATAAAGGTATACAGAGAGACTACGAAGAAAAGTATAAAAATGGACAAGAAATGAACATAGAAGTAAAAGATATGACAGAACGTAAGAACTGAGAAAAGATAAAGACAAAGAAAAGGGCCCAGAGAGCCTACGAAAAATTAGGGAATATTAATATTAAACATGGAGTAATGAATTGTCCTTTGTATTGTCATTCTTAATAAGATTTATATAGAGGCCTTAAATAAAACATAGTGCAAAAATAAGTAAATTTTTGACGACTAGTTTCGGCATTTATTCCCGCCTTTTTCAAGTCTACATATGAGAGGAATTACACCAAAATGTTGTATTTTAAGGCCTCTATAAATCTTAGTAAACATAGAGGCGCTCTAGACCCAGCTAGCTACCCTGAGGAACCTCCCTTAAAATCCGAAAATTATTTGGTGAAATAAAATTTTCCATCTTAATAAAACCGAGCGACCAGATAAATAAGAAGAAATCAAAGCAAGCAAGGAACCCCCAACCCCATACCATCGTGACTTCGAGATTAATTAACCTGGCAGGGGGTACCTACCATATCGAAAGCTTTAGAAAGATAAAAATAAATGGCATCAGGCTATTCGTGCCTATCGAAGCATTCTGTAATTTTAGTGACAAATGGAGAAAGGGTAGTCAAGATAGATCGCCTTCGTACGAACCCATGCTATGCAACATCAATAAAATAAAATAAAATAAAATAAAATAAAATAAAAAATAAAGATGGTCAAAAACAAGCTTTTCAAAAATCTTGCAGAAGTCAGTTAATAAAGACACAAATTGATGGATCCCCAGATTTGAAATTGAAAATGGGACAGATCCAACTGGCAGGAAAAATACCCTTATCAATACCCTCTGTATATCATCTCTGTACCATGGTCTAGAATAATATGTTATTCTAGTCCGTACTCTGTACTCAACCACGATTGATATCGTGAATGAAAAAGTTCATGCTATATTGAATGATAAAAATGCTAAAATGCTAATGATAATGATTACTAGACGAAAGCAAATGTATGACGACGATTACATAGAGATATTATGTGTACTTCAAATATTAAATAAAGTTCTCGGTAAAAGCAAAAAGGCAGAGAAAGCAACATGCTTATTTAATCGAACTAATCTCCAACAGAAACAGAAACATTGTTGCCAAAGAATGGCCAGGATTATTACCACGTTTGAATCCGCAACTGTGAACGACCAGCGTGACTTTTTTTTCAGGATTGATAGAGGAATTGTGTCGTAACCATGGTCTATAGATATTCATGGTCATCGAGCTTCGGCCATTTTCCATTGTTTCGAGAAGCTAAGGAAAACAGATCGCGCCAGGTGCCGCGTAGATCGCACCAGGGCCGACCGTGACCTGCGATAGAGGTTTTTCATTGAAACTGAAAATGAAAGTAAAGTTTCTGTCTGTCGATAGGGCGGCGCTGCCGGCGTATTTGGGCCGATTGTACATGCAGCGCCACTTTTCAATAGAGTTCCCGCCCTATTGGGAGCTAGAAACTTTAGCTTCATTTTAACAATGGAGCTCGACGACCGTGGTCGTAACGAATAAGTTACATGCTAACAAGGGGCGCGTGTAACTGACAGGCGCACATTTTCCAGTGGGTATTGTTAATACCAACTGTAATGGTAAATGTGTCATGTTATAGATTTTTATAAGCCATTTTCATGTTTGATATTTATGTACCCACCCGTATTACCTAATACTCCTACACAACAAAATGGCTTCTCAGCGTGATCAAAAATTCCCGCTTTAATTAAAAAGATACATCTTAAAAATTTTCTAATTACATAGATTTCTGGATTCATTAGATATTGATTCCGTACTGTCGATATTATTAAAATTTTCGTTTTCGCAGTCAAAACTTTTGCGAACTTGAAACCCCGTCGTACGACGGTTGCCACGACACTGGAAATTGTAAATTGTAAATATTTCTTGCCTGTGACAGGAGTGTGATAATTGGCAGTGGCTTAGTTCCCGGACTAAACATTACCTAAATTTGACTCTCTTGTAATTGATTGTGACTTTTTCGATATACGTGCCCCCAGGCGATCCCAGGGAGTCTATCCCCTGACTGATGTATGGAATTTTTTTTATTCACAAAAAGAAAAAGCGCGATATGGAAGCCAGCAAATATTAATGTGGAAGAAGAAAGTGCTGAGAATAAAGAGCAGATATTTTAGTAGTTATTTTCAAGTTTAATGTCCGAAACCTTACTGTCGATGATAAAAAGAATTAAGCAAGCATTTCAGAATTGATGACTTCGTAATGCAGTATAGGCAATAGCTGAAAATCTAAAATCTAACCGAGCATTTGCTTCCCATCCAAAATAAACCGAGCATTTGTTGAAATTTATTACACAAGAAATACAAGCTTTTACAAAGCACCCCTTCAGCGTAAACATCTTGGACAGCGATAGTGTCCCATATCATTTATTAAAAGATTCCTGCAGGCCAGATTTGGTTACTCTTTTAGAGGGTGCGCCAAAAGCCTTCACCTCTTCGGCCGAGGCAAACCCTTGTGTCTTTCTAACAACTTTTTGAGCTATGGAAGCAAGCAGAAATTAGCTGGAGCGAAATCCAAAAATACGGAGGACTCTTTGAATATGTTGTGCTTTATTAGGTATTCTTTGAGCAAGAACGCGGGGAGTTATAATGTAAAATCTAGCCTTTCCCCTTCCTTGCCGCAAATGGCAACATATTAGTATTTATTGAGAGCTCAACCTTCGAAATATACCAATCCCTGAATATCGGAAAAGACTTCCAACATAATCTTATCTTTTGTTCTGTCTGCACGAAATTTTTTTGTCGTAGCGAGGCGGGTGATTTCTCTTTCGGTGACTGTTGTTTTGGATTAAGGATCTCATGCCTGCAATTACTCTGATGAAAAGATTTGGATCCTGTCCATCCTATCAATCAATTTTCCTAACCAGTGCTCGCTTTTTCCAACTGCTCATTGGTAACATCCTCGGAACAGTGTGTTGTCACCCCTCATGCAGCTTCAAACCCTTATAGAGAATAACCTATACGAAACTGTACAGGGTGAACTAAAACAATAGGAACAAACTTCAGGAGGTGATTCCTGGCCAGAAAAGGAACAGAAAATCTCATATGAACATAACTCTGGAATGGACGGTTTGTCTGTAATAGAGCATTTAGTGTAGAACAGGTCATTACTGTCGCAATAACTGTGTCAGCGTTACAAAAGATGTTCGAATTGGCCTCTCGCATCTGGATTGCAAGATGGTTGCAAACCTTTTATGATTCGGGTGGTGCTGTCTGTCGGGGTAGTTTGTTGGTACATCTGTGCGGCCTCTCGACTCGTGTTTCTCCGTATGTGAAGACCATCTCGGCTTGTTCCTGACATGAATACCAGATTATTGTATGTATCTCCGCTACACGACAAGCAGTCAAAAGCTCTGTAACAGAAAAACAAACAAACACACTGTCTGTAATGTTATGGGGGCATAATGTGGTGCTTACAATTATTGCCATTTCCATGGAAACTATGTATTGGACATATGTTGATATGAATTTTTTTGTTACTTTTCTTGTGAGGAATCACGCCCTGAAGTTTGTCCCTATTGTTTAATCACATTTTATATTTGAAAAAATGCTTCTTAATGGTACCACAAAAATGTGGATATAAAATAAGCACAATTGCTATTGTCACGTGAAAGTGAAATGTTTTTATACTTTCATGTTACATGATTTTTCTATCTACATGATTCCAATTTGGTCAGTGAAAATATTTTTTTGCCATATTCATTTTTGAAAAAATTTTTAACTTACTACAATGTATCAGCACTACCACAAAGTCTCGCTGAGCGTAGTCACCTGTCATTGTTGCGAGCTTTGGGCCCTCTCTCAAAAATGGGATACAAATCATATAAATTTTGTGATTTTGCCAGCGGTACTGACTTCGTCGGCCTGCAGCAGCTGTTGAAATCATCCAGCCCTAACCTAACCTATCCACCAAGTAATTGATAAGTGTTTGTCTCGCCTTGGCAAGAACTTTCGTTTTACCACTTCGATGTTTGTCAAGGCGAGGTTCATCAAGACGCACATCTTGTCTTTATTGACGTCTAAATGCCTATTCGCCTTACCATCTCCTCAGCTCTTGAAGAAAGTGCACGGTGCAGTTGTGGACTGTATTTGGGGGTATGCAGCAGTCCATCACCCTGTTCGTGCGGAACTATTGATTATCCCCTTTGATGGAGGAGGCCTGGGTCTGCCTAACATCCGGCGCTATCTCATTGCGGCCAGAATGGCTGCTCTGATCCGGGTCTTCCTTCTTCCCATCTGGGCCAATTTTCTGTTCCTGGACCTGCATTTCTTTTTTAAGGTGAATGGGCTGCCAGTTCCTACTTCGCTGCCAGTGACTATCAACCTACGGTCTCCTGGATTCTACAAACTTATCCAGCGAGACCTGGCAACATTTTTTCCTGATTTGCGTCAGCTAGACCCACAAGACTGGGGGAGCCTTCGTCTATCTTGGTTCTTCCAGCAGGTTGACCGGGGTGCGTCTTCTGACATCGTGCGTTGGCACCCCGAGTATCCATGGTAATCCATCTTGAAGGCCATCAAGACCGTTGCCTTCGAGTGGTCGGTGTTTCATTTCCAATGGCGTCTGCTGCACCATGGATTCTATACTCTCCAGCGTTTACATCAGTGGGGAGTAGTCGGTTCTGCTGTTGCCAGTTCTGTGGGTCTCCTGAATCGATCGATCATGTATCCTTCGAGTGCCCTTTCGCACAGTCCATCTGGGATCGCCTTTCATCACACTTTGGTCTGACTGTCTTCTCTTACCAGCCCGTGCGATTCTTGGTGGACGGTTCCACCGGTGCTGCCTACAAGCTGGACCTGGCCGTTTCCATCTCCTTCTTGAATCGAGAGCTGTGGCTGGCCCGTTTGGATCGTGTCGATGGTTCATGCCCGTCAGCCGCAGCTGTCTGGAGGAGGGGCGCCGTCCATCTTAGGTCTTTCCTCCAGCTCGAGTGGCCACGGCTTGGCCCAGCTTTGTTCCAGAGACGTTATGCTTCATCTCAACGTCTCTGCAAGGTCATCGAGGGGGACCAGAACTTGTTCTCGTTCTTGTTTATGTTTCCCCTCACCATCGGATGACCCGCCGGTTAGCGAATGGGCCTTTTTACGAGGCGTTTAGATAGGAGGTGCAGCCCTTAGGGGCTGCCCGTTTTCCTAGAGCATGTGCGCCTGGGCACCCTGCCTGTTTCACGATTTAAGGGTGCTCCTCTGGAGCCATAACATCGGCTCCAGTTCCAACAGCAGCCCTATCCGAATGTTATGCTTTTTTCTTTTCTCCCGAATATGGACTCTCTTCACTGGCAACAAGTGATTGAAAAATGCATCACCCGCCTTGACAGGAATTTCCAGTTCCCTACCTCAATGCTTGTCAAGGTGAGGTTTATTAAAACCCATGTTTTACCACTCCTGACTGCTAAATGCCTATTCATCTTACCATCTTGCCAAGGTCTTCAAATAGTGCGTAGTGCAATTGTGGATTCTGCGTGGGGGATTCTGCGTCATCCACTCCGGTCGGCGTATCTTGTTATCCCATTTGAGAGAGAAGGGGTCGGTTTACCGGACTTGCAATCTTATCTCATCTCAGCCAGAGTAGATGATATGTGTTTTTTTTCTCCCTTCACCCATTGGGGCGAACTTTGTGTTTTTGCATCTGCGCTTCTTTTTTAAGGTGAATAGGCTACTGTTACCTCCTTCGTTGTCAGTGATTATGGCCTTTCACCAATCAGACTTCTACAGGACTTTTCAAGTGAAACTAGTAGCTTTCATTCCTGCGCTATGCCAGATGGATTCCCAAAATCGGGGTTAACTGCGACTTTCATGGTTCTTCCAGCAGATCAGTCTGCGTGCGACCACCGACATCTTCCATCTTCACTCAGGTTATCCGTGTGCAACCATTCTGAAGGCAATCAAAACAGTTGCCTCCGAACGAACTGTGTTTAATTTTCAATAGGTGTTACTGCACCACGGATTCTACACTCTCCAGCGCTTACATCAGTGGAAAGTGGTTGGGTCTGCTGAATGTCGGGTTTGCGGCGTAGCAGAGACCACTCCGCATGTGTTTTATGAGTGCTCATTCCCTCAGTCTATCTGGGATCGTTTTAAGCAGCACTACAGGTGGGTGATTTCTCTTATCAAATCATTTTACCTATCCCCATTTCTGAAATATACGTGATCAAAGTTCTAAAGATCATTTTGGAACACCTTGTATATTGTTGCGATTAAGCTAATAGCCCCTCAGTCACGACACGATCACAATTTTTTTTTAGTATAATAAAAATCCAATTACTCATCACTTATATAAAGCGGTTAACTCTTTTGAACTGCTAGAAGAGTTTTTATGACCAAATGTAATGATCCAAAATAGTTTTTGGAGATTGGCCAAAATTATATCAACTCAGATATTGTCTCCGTTAGGTAATCAGAATATTTAGGTTTGGTTTGGTTTGTTTGGTATTAACGTCCTTTTCAACTGCCATGGTCATTTCAGGACGGCGTTATAGGGGCCGCAAATTTTGCCTCGCAAAGGTTCTTTAACGTGCAGCCGGCAAACGACTACACGGGACCAACGGCTTTACTTCCCTTCCGAAGGAAGTGCGTGACCTCAGGATTTTCCCCCTGAAAAAATCCTCGTCGTCCTCGGCCGGGGTCGAACCCGCATCCTCGGGCATCAGAGGCAATCACGCAACCCCTGAGCCACCGAGGCCGATCAGAATATTTAATAACTTAAATACACTGCAGTATAAACATCCACAATTATATCTTCCATCGACGATTGTCTTCGAAGCCACAGATGCCGATATGCTATGGAAGAGTTGGATTTTTCTTTCGACGATAATTATACTCATTCTCGAGTCGTACAGGAAAAATTGTTCCATTATATATAAAAGCGGCCAAATAATAGAACAAAAACAATAGAAAAGAACTGTTCATCAATTATCAATACCACTAAAGTTATTAATTCCAGCGAACCTCATATTAAATTCTGGTAAACTCAGAGTTGGTAAAATGTTTTCCCCGTTATTAAACATCTAGATCGCCATATATTCCCATGAAATAAATTAAATTTTACAATTTTTCCAGGCGTAATCAAAACAAAACATTTCCCAAAAGATAAGAAAAATAACTTAATACATAAATACGAAAAAATAAATACCTAAATAAATATAAAACTGGTGGTCCTATTAGAAAGAATTAAATTTCTAGTCAGTATGAAAATGATCCTCTAAATATTGACCTGTATCTTTGCATTCTCCCGTAACTCAAATAATTGAAAATACGTATCTTTTTTCATGATTTGAAAGATGACTGTTATCCCTAATCTACAACTGGATCCAGGCATTTTGTTATAATGGACCATTCCCGAAATTTTCCTAAAAGCTGCCACCACGTATGATTTTAACCAAAATTATTATATTCGCCTATATAAATAGTTCCAAGCTTTTAATTGATCTTAAATCTCTCCGGGCTGGTGGCTAATATTTATCTTGCACATAGTCAAAACTATAATGACTAAAGATTCATGTTTAGGGTATTTTCTAATTGCAACCGACCTCCATTTATAATTATAAATTTCATTCAACTATTCGAAGATCCATCGACGATAGCTTTTTAACTGGCCAATATTTCGACCCCAAGAGATTAATAATAATGAGCTAAACCTTAAAGAGGACATCTTAAACTTAAAACAAGACAGTGATAATGTCACATGCTAAATTGTCCCAGACCTATTTCAGTATCATAAAAATGTTAGGAATTACGAATACAATCGGGTCCAAATTTAGTTTTGATTATCAAGTAATGATGTCGATTACTTCTTTGTTGATGGTTACTTGATGCGATGCCTTTTACACAGAGGCTTTATCACGTCATCAAAAATTACATTATTAAATAGCGGAAGAAGGGACCTACCTATTGGTTTTTACCATTTATCTGTTCCTTTCATGTTTTCTACATTTTTCGGCGCAGAAGGTAAAAATTCAGAATTTAGCTCACTATGGGTACAGTGACTAGAAGAATTCTTCTATGGGCATGTCCTACTTCGCTATTCAGTTTGGTTTCGATTGATTCACTAGGGGCCAGAGTTTCTCAAAGACAGATGAGCTCAGGCTTTCCTATACCCTCTTCGGAGGGGATTAATTTCTATTTACATATCTCAATTATAGTATCGTGTCACATAGTTCCAGTTATCACAAAATTTTGTCCAGTGTTAACAAAGTTCTCTTAAAGCGACTTATGCGTACAACAACAAGAAATTACCCCCCCCCCCCCCCCCAGGAGAGTATAGAAAAGTAAATCACCCTACTTTTTACCCCCTTGATTTAATTTTACTCCTTTATTCCCATTTTTATCAAAAAATTATTTCAAACGCATTATTTGGAAAGGTACCTTTATCTTTATTCGTTTCACATAATTTTCGATCGAATGAGACCTCACATGCCATATGTTACCATCATCATTCATACTTCGTATTCTCGTGATCTTGTGCTATCTTATTTCCATTTCTCTGCAAATGTTTCAATGCAGTAATTATAAATGTTACTCAAAAGTTTATATTCTTTTTGACAATAACTATGTTATTTCTCTTTGGCTACTAGGTCCAAGTAATTCCTTTGCAGTCTAGTTGGGTAATGGCAGTAGCGTATTCTTCGTATGGAAATTTCGTGGCCTGTGGCGGGATGGACAATATGTGTACCATCTACGACGTCAACCAAAGGGACAGTTCTGGTAGTGCTAAAATTCGACGAGAGTTATTGGGTATGGAAGGATTTCTTTCATGCTGCCGTTTTATCGATGACGATCGACTCATCACTGGATCGGCTGATACCAAAATGTAAACAAAGAAACGACGATTAACTTATATTTCTGTATACAGATAATGCATCTTATCACCCGTTATCATTATGTTTTTCAGTTCTGCAAGTTTAGACAGAACCATTAATATCTTTTTTTTTCAATTGAAGTTGAATATATTGTGCAGATACTATTAGGATTATTGAACGTATTGTTAATTTCAACATACTGTATGTAATTTGCATACTTTGCACGATGAAGATCTTCATGGGAGGCAAATTCTAAACTGAAATGAGTTGTTGAAATCTTTGTTTGTGATAAATACTCTTTCAAAATCCAAAATTATAAATTGGCCAAAAAAATTATCTAAATTAGAGTTAATAGATGAGACCATTATGAAGATACAGTAAAACGCCGAAGAATAAAATGATTAAACTTACTTATATTTGTTTTAAGTAGCAACAATAAATAGCAACAATAAAGCAAAGTTCACAGATATGTGCCGCTTATGTAATTTAAAATTGTAACAAGAAACCTGTGTACAAGCAACACCTCCTAGAAAGAAAGCCTGTGCACTGAAAATTCATACATTGTTACATGATCATAAGAAGTCATAATTCAGGGCTTATTATTGGTAGAAATACGATTAACAATGCCTTTTTATGATGATGTAACAATGTATGAATTTTCAGTGCACAGGCTTTCTTTATAGGAGGTGTTGGTACAAGTCGCGGATATAATTTTTTATTTTTTTATATTGCTCCATAGCTTTTCGCACGAATAGAGAGAGAAATGGCTCTTCCTCTTTTGTCATGGGGTTTCCCCATTGTAATTACTTAAGCACATGCAACACAGATGCCATATTCTGCATTTCTTAAATTTTTTAAAATAAAATAACTTTGTAGATCTGAATAAAATTTTATATTTTACTTTTATATAGTATTTTTAGTTCATTATTAAATTTAGGCGGGCGAAATAGCGATTAGACAGGTTCCTGTTGGCATTACTTAATATTTCAATGAAATTAATTGTACGCGAAGGAGGAAATAAATATTTCGATAACAAATATTTTTCTTTTATCCTTCTCGTATTTATTATATTGCATCAATGTTTTGGAGTTTGTTTTGCTTATTTTTAATTTTGCATAATTAGTTGCTTATTGTAATTTCACTTCGGATTATTTCTATATAGTTGTTTTGAACACCATTAAAACAGTAAACGAAGCGTCAAATAATTAATATCCTAAAATATGTATCGCTATTTCATTATTTTATGTATTTATTTATTTAAATAAATTTTTTAAATAAATATATTTTCCACCTCACTTTAGTGTACTTTGGGATCTGACGAAAGGAGTTACGATTAAAGAATTCATTGGTCACGAGGCTGATGTTATCAGCATGTCTGTCTCCCAAGATAAAAATCTCTTTTTGACTGGTTCCGTCGATAAAAACATCAAGGTAAATAAATCGCTATCTAATGATATACATTTGTTAAATGCTCGTGATATAACAAAATAAGCTTTCTATAGCTTCATTATATACTGATTGTTTACATTAGACTCAGTTCCGTTTCCTATTATGATGAATTTTTCTACGTATTTTCTTTTTCTTTGTATAGCTCTGGGATATCCGAGACGGTAGTTGTAAACAAACATTCACAGGCCACCAATCCGACGTGAATTCTGTTTACGTACGTAATGATTTTTAAGGGCTGATTTACATATGTATCATTTTGTTGGATGGGAATAGTCTGCTTTCAATTCATAACATTTATACTTTGGGCGGTGTCTCTCTTTGATAGTATTACTCACGCGAAGTTTTTATATTGTTGCAAAGTAAAAAACAATGTTTAACAATTGAAATGGGAAATTTCATTAGACACACCCAGTTTTTCTTTCATTAGAGCAGTGTTTTTCAATCTTTCTTATGTCTCGGCACACTTCGACCTATAATTAAACTTCTGTAGCACAATTAAGTTATGATTCGGAGAAGAAAAAAAAAAAAGCAGGCGATGGAATGGCCGATTTTGCAAATACATACTTCTATATTTGGCTTTAATTGTTGATTAATTTGTACTTGTTAAGGCTACACATAAAGTCACTTATGGAGCATTCAAAGCATAGTTGAATTTTCTTGATGCTTATCGAATTGATTTGCAGGCTTCTTTGAAATCCCAGTGAAATTTCTTCATGTCTCTTCAGAAAGACGTGGACGAGGTCTTTCGTATTATTTTAGAACATTTTCAGTCGCAAGAAATGACTCTAACTTTTCTTTAATTGTTTTCTCATAAGGTGAGCTCGTCGGTAATTTATCTGCACCGAAATTATTGATTTTTGTTTCTGCATACTTATTACTTTTATCCGTTCTTGATATTATCTTACTGTTTATGCATAGAATTCTGGAGTCGCCATTTTGTTTTTTGTTTATGCGACTGTGAATAAGCGACAGGACAATTTCAAAGTAAGGAAATAAAACCCTTTCAGAGTTTATTTATCTGCTGTTAATTATAATCCAGAAAACACGCTTAGTGGAATGGTTTTTCGAGCTGAAATCAGTTGTGAAAGGGAAACGATTGTTTCAAAAAGTGTTTAAAACAAAGAAAGCACCGTTCAGGAGCGCGATAAGAACATTCGTGAAGCAATTTCAATCCACTGGACATGTTGAAGGTAAGAAGAAAGGAGGGATCAAGTTTCGTATTCGCACACCGCAGAACGTAGTCGAGTTACCAACGAGAAAATCGGTCCGCAGACTGTCTGTGGAGACTAACATATCCTAGACGACAGTATGGAGAATACTGCATAAAGATATGCAGATGTATCCGTATAAAATGCATGTTATGCAGTAGTTGACCCGCGTGTACCGTCAGAAACGTGTTGACTTTGCTAGACATTTTCGGAACGCGATGGAGGTTGATGTTGAACTTCTGAACAAAGTGTGGTTTAGTGATGAAGCCTATTTTCATTTGAGTGGAGACGTAAACTGTCAAAATGACGTTTGGGCGACGGAAAACCCCCACGAAATCCATGAGACCACTCTTCATTCACAGAAAGTCCTCGCCTGGTGCGCCCTGTCCCGTATAGGCCTCATTGGCCCTTATTTTTTTGAAGATATGCTCCGTACGTTCTTCCTTCCGGAGCTTCGTAGGCGGCGTGTGGCACTGCGAAATCACTGGTTCTAACAGGATGGTGGAAAGGTCCCATACCACGGACGAGGTTCTGCATTTTCTCCATGGCAAATTCAACAACAAGGTCTCTCCAATCGATTCCCAAACCTCTTCAACGACCAGCTGGCCACCGACCAGTCCTGACCTTATTCCCTGTGATTTCTTTCTGTGGGGGGGTTCCTTAAGGAGAAGGTGTTCAGCACACGTCCCCGCACTATGGAAGAGGCAACACCTCCTAGTGAGAAGGCCTGCGGATAAAAGATGTATACATTGTTACATCATCAAACGGCCAAATTTAGGGCTTATTACTGGTAGAAATACGATTGACAATAGCCGCTTGATGATGATGTAACAATGTATACACCTTTTGTCTGCAGGCCTTCTCTCTAGGAGGTGTTGGAAGAAATCCGCCAAGCAATCACCGAATCTTGTGCACTGGTTGACATTGAGATGCGAGGCCAGTGCTGTAAAACTCACCCTCAGGCTTCAAGATGAATGGAACACACATCGAGCATGTTGTTCATGAGGTGTGAAATTCCAATGTGTAATGTGTATTGTAAGATCTATATGACTTCCCTATGTTTATTACTTCTTGAGTAATAAACCATTAGAATTGTACACCTTATTCCAAAAGCGTTTTCACTTACAGGTATTGGACATTGAAACTGAAACACCTGGTAGAAATCCAAAATCTTTATTTAATGAGGTGTTGGGGCACCGTGGGCAGCCAGCACAGCAGTAACACGTCTTGGGAAGGATCGGTAGAGGTCCTGCACAGTTTGCACCCCAAACCATTACTGATCCACCCATTACTGATCCACCTCCGTGTTTGACTGTGGGTGCCAAGCAGTCTGGGTTGTAGGCATCAGAGGGGCTCCTCCAGACGAATACCCTCCCTGTTGTTTGGAAGACAGTGTAGCTGGACTCGTCCGAGAATATGACGCGTTTGAGGTCATCCAACGTCCAGGTTTTATGCGTCCGGCACCACTGAACCCGCTTGGAGGCATTTGTACTACTGATGAAAGGCTTCGGTATAGCAACCCTGCCATGGATGTTGGATTTATGCAGGTAACGACGGATTGTCTTCGTGCACACAGGTTCCTGGAGGTGTGTATTCATTTCTGCGGTGATTTCTGCTGCGGTGGTTTTCCGCTTTCGTGCAACAATCCTGGTCAAAGTCCTGACGTCTCTTTCCGACAACTTCCGTTTTCCCCTGCAGTTGCTCCTCCTGAACGTGGTTCGTCCTTCCTGTTCATATGCACACATCACCCTGGATACTGTAGCACGTGAGACATCACAAAGTGTAGCAGTTTTGGACACAGATGCACCTGCTAGACGCGCCACAACAATCTGCCCTCTTTTGAAGTCGGATATGTCTCCCATTACAGCGCTCTGCACAGACAATTTGAAGCTTACTATCGAACTTTTCTACTGGAGTGACTACCAAGACCTCTGACACGTGATTCATTGATATGCATACGATTAATTACCTAGCAGAAGGTTCTATTCAGCCCTGGGGGTATCCAGTGCTATTTGCGAAGGTGTTTCAGTTTCAATGTCCAATACCTGTAGGTGAATGGTGTTTGGCGCCCTTGCAATACGTTAAACCAGTGAAATTAATCGGTTCAGAGAAGAAATCGAATTTGAATCACGTCGGACTCGACTTCTTACCTGTGACTATCATTCACCTAAGTGAAAACGCTTTTGAAATAAGGTGTACTTAATTGACTGAATCACTCCGTATAACAAGTTACTTATAATATGAAATAACATATTGCAGCGTAGAACACAATGTGCGAACAAACTGCGGATGGTAATTTCTTCTACTGAACAGAACAAAAATGGGGCTAATGCATTTCGAAATAGAACGCACAATCGCCGGTAAACTACAGCAGAGGCTTTATGTCTGCCTATTGAGGTACACCTTTTGGTAAAACCTTTTGGCCTCTCAACCATACCGTTCGCTCTTCTATGCATAAAAATCACATACTGCTTCTTCGCGAAATGATAACTGACCGTAATAATATTGACACAATTTCAGTGATAACTAAGGCTAACAAAGATGACTAACATGATGAATACATTTGTTGCCATACATGTTTTTAGGACCATTTTTTGTTCTTTTTAGTGAAGAGATTTACGTCCAGAAGTGTTTCTTTTCTTTGAATTAAATTTAGATTAGTTTCTAATTGAGTTTACTAAGGACAATGGGATTTTCTATCTGGTTTTTAGTTCTGTATTCTTTTCTTTAATTAAGTATTGCAGATTCTGGCTGGGATTATATCAAAGTGCATTAAAACGAATATAAGTGAGATAAAATTTAATATAATTTTCTTTTGAAAGTTTCATAGTAGCGCATTTTATTTCGCCACTGGATCGGACGACAAGACTGCTCGTCTTTATGATCTGAGAGCCGACCAGCAGATCGGGCTCTACAAACCTACAAATCCGGAGAGTGGATTCACGTCGTGTGGCCTGTCCACAAGCGGACGAATCATTATGTGCGGTTCAGACGATTTCTCCGTACATTTCTGGGATACGCTAACTGCTGCTCACTGTGGTTTGTCATATACGTCATATTAACCAAATCTCTATTAGCTATTATTTTATATTTAAATTTTATTCAATATATGAACTTTAGGGAATTTAACTGGCCATGAAAATCGCATTACATCTCTCTCGTTACCTGATAATGGAATGGCTATTGTAACAGGATCTTGGGATACCAATATAAGAGTTTGGAATTAACATAATTTTTTTATACCATGTAAAGTTGATTTAGTCAATTACTAATTTAACTTCTTTTTATTTGTCATTACAATATTTACTTATTTTTTTATTTTTTATTTTTATTTTACAGACCGAAACCTTTGTTGAAAAGCCATTGATTTTACGAAGTGAAGATCAGATTAGTGTATACTTATAGAATGTACTTATTTATAATCTTATATTGAAAATAAAATATATTTAATACAGCTCCTAAGGCTTTTGTTTGAAACAAACAAAAAGAAAACCCAACAAAGTATACCAGTGATGGTTTAAAATTAAATTCACAGTACATTTGAGCTTTGTAAAACGCGTCTGCTATCGCGGGCCTCAATAGCAAAGGATATATTCTATTGATTCATGTTAAAGTGCCGTGATGACGTTGGTAGAGCCGGGCATGCGCAGCAATCTCGTTTTGTCTACCTACGGGGTTTACAGGAATTATTTCAAGGGAGCCGCACCCTTCCCATCCCGAACGAAAAAAAAAATAAATTTTAAGGGATAATTTATACGGAATTTTAGCAAGCAATCTGTGGATTTTATGCATCTCTGATTCCTTCGTTATTACTTGGATTATTTTATAGCGTAAGTAAAACATATCATAGCAGCCTTTCAAAGCGTTTTGCAGGGAAATAAGATAGCAAAGTATACGACTTCCTTTGAAGAAGTAGTGAATTTCTCAGCTTTCTCATAGCACTGTGTTGGTCAATGATATATTGCCGGTTGTATTTGAGTACTTTGGCGGACCAATATAAGCGCATCCGTAGTTTACACGTTTAATGCAAGTATCAACCATGTTTATGCATTTGTAATTTTGCATGAGTACAGAAAATGCTCTCAATCGCTCTTCTTTTTTAAAAAATGTTTTGATGCTTAAATATAATTCACAACATGGCGGCATGACCATCCTTATAAAAATATTGAACATCTTTTCTATAATATTGTTAAAGTTATTGAATGTTAATGTCTCGTGATTAGTTAGAGGATGTGTTTTAATTTTAGTGTTTAGTTTGAGCGGATTTTTTTGTAGTTAAGATTGTTAAGTGCTGGTTAATGAACCCCTCCCCCTTGTATGGCGGTAGCTGTTTGCCTAATGCTCAGCTGGACGGATCCATGTTGCTGGAGGTTTAAGCCTAGGCGTTCACTTTTTGTAATTGCCAACCGGTGTGATTGCCAACCGCCATATTGACAGAAGAATAAATAGTCTGCCCTAAAAATGTGCTATATTCTCGATGGTATTCGTCTTATCATATCAGAAACATCACAGATGATGATTTGATGAATCAGAGCTCCTCTTGTAATGTTCATTATGCTGTAAAGGGTTTGGCAGAGACGAAAGCGATAATCACCTTTTACACAGGTTGGGAGCTGAACGGTATGATATCTTTTATAATTTCAGTCAAAGTTAGTGGGTTATTTCTAATTTAATATTAATTTAAATTAATAGTTTTAAGCTGCGTCCTGTACGATTGCTTTGTTTCGAGGTTACAGATTTTATTTTCCATGCAATTGATAATTAAAATGAGTATTTTTTCCTCCTCCCCGCAATTTTTATATTCATCTTAGCGTGAAAGGTGGAGTAGGCATTCCGATGTTATAAAGTGTTTTTAACGAAGATTTATAACGAAATTTGTAAAATTTGCTTCCAAAATCAAACGCATCTTATAATTGGTGATCTTTCAAGGACCGTTTTGAAGTCTAATGCTCTTTAACATTTCTGTAATGTATCAAAATTATTGATCTCATTATTCTCATTTCCCATTGAGGAGTTGAATTTCGATGTTAATACAGTATTTTGAATTTTTAACATTTTTGCAGATAACTAATATATATCTATTTAAAAAATAAAAACCCTGAGGAACTTTACGTTAGTTTTTTAACACTACATTTCTAAAATTAAGGTTGACACAAATTTTGTAATGTAACATACAACAAAGTTTTTTTTTTATTTATTTTTTCCCCGCATTGGCATTTCGGAAAAGCTTTTTTTTCTTTTTTTTTTTCTTTCTATTATTGTATTTTCAAAGACTCAAGGAATTACCTGTGAAGAATTCAGATAAATTGACAAATCAATCGTCTATTTTTGTTTTAAAAATACATATAATATCCATTTCCTATAATTAAAATGAATGTTCCCATTAACGTTAATTAAAATTAACAATTAAGTTGATTTGTTTTGAATTGAAATCGGGAAACTTAAATGAATGAGTTTAATTTAAAAAAAAAAAAAAAAAAGTTCTTTCGTGAGTCCTCATTTTGTATCGAACTTGATTGCATTATACGGGCTACATTTGATTACGAAAGCTTCTGTAATAGATGAATTGTTTATTTAAATGCTTAACGCATCTCGATAACATGGCTATCTGCAGCATATATAAAGACATTGTTAAACTTCAGTACTTGATCGCAACAAATATATTTAATTTGCAAGTAGCTGTGATGCATGTAAAATATTGCATCGAGTAAACTTTACTTAGTGGAAGAATGAGGTGCATGGGAAATCAAAGGCATTGAACTGATGTAAATACAGGTGTCTAGACGGATGGGGAGATGGACATGCTTACTGATTTGATAATAATCTTCACATAGTATTTCATTTTTATTTAAAACCATTATCTATCAGGATTAGTTAATTTTGTAGGGAACTTTACATGGTGTGTATGTTTTAAAAATATACTAACTTTTCTGTTCCTTGTTTACCTTTATTCTGGATGCTAAATATTATTTGGATCTATTTGAAATTCAACCTAGCAGGGAAACTGTGGCCTAACTCCATTTCCGAAGCTGTTATTAAAGGGAGAAGCGTAAGCATCCATGCCCTCAGCTGGATTCGAACCCCCGATTCGCTGGTCTCAAGATCGAAAAGATGTGTGCCTCAGAGCTCTTGGCTACCTAGTTAGATCCAAAAAACATCATGTAAAAAAAAAATAAATAAATAAAAAATGAAGTGCATCCAGCTTGTATAGAGAAAAATATCAGATAGGCACCACAACTTAAAAGAAACTTTCAATTTTCTAGGAAACTCTAAAAAGAAACAAAAAAACCCAAAAAAAACAATGAAAGAATTGGCCAAAAATGGGATGTTTTGACAATGTTTTCAGAAAAGATTGTAAAGAGAAAAAAAAAGAAGGTTGTGTTATGTGAAATATTGTTATTGTGTATGATCACTTTATGGTTTTCTTGTAAATGTCTGTATGCTTTATAATGAACATATCATTCATGAATTTTGTCACTGATACGAGTAAGGTTAAACATTGTTCAAGAAAATATTTTGAAAAAGGCTAAAAAATCAAAATATTTTGTGCCTTTTGAAAGCAATAACGAGGGGTTTTCCTAGCCAAAATGCCAAGACTAAAGAAGTGAATCTCATGTCAACAAAAAAAAAAAAAAAAGGGGGGGGGAATCCAACGAAAGTCCATATTTGTACAACGAAACTGAAGTTTGTAGACTCTAAAGTTCACCATAAGAACGGAATACCTGGTTAATTTCTGCAAACAAAATAAGCCAACTGTATCTTCAGCCACTATTTGATTAGTTTTGTTTTTTAAAAGAAAATTAAAATGTTTTATTAAAATCAGCTGCTTTTGTTCTTTCTTAAATTTTTAATTTGCACACTTGTATACAGCTGTGACAGGAATGTTGTGAAATATTCTGTCTTGTATTTAAAGTATAATTAACTGGTGGAAACTGTATTATTTCTAATGATTGCCCAATTATTTGATGAAGACTGAAAGTTCTTTGTTTAAAAATTTAAAAATTAATATTTTATTCATTACCTTAAAAAGAACTATTATTATCTATATGATACACGCAAATCCTAACATTAATTGAACTAGTGGTGCTAGTACAATACAGAAACGAAGGTTGAAAAATATCTAAAAGGAACTTCTCACCTGAAAATTGAGATTGGAACATTTGATGTTTGTTTTAATCAATTGATTATTTTTGCTTGAAAAGGAAATGTTTTATAGTGTCTCCAATCATAGAAGATTGATTACAACTGTTTTCCTATTTTTTAATGATTGATATTTAATGCACTACAGTACAGGAGTGTTATAATGTACATGATTTTTTGCTTCAGCAAGTTGGTTTTCCGAACCTGGCTGAGCGAATCCAAGTATAATTCTATTTCATTTGCAAAAGAAATTGCCACAATCGTAATATTTCCATGACGCCATTGTCTGTTACAGTATATTGACAATTTCTCTTGAGGGAATAAAAAAAAAATCCCCAGTCAGTCTGGATAATTGGAGTGCTGCTGCAATTGCCTTCATATTTATAGGTTATGAATAAATGAAAGAAGAAGGCAGGAAACAGGAAATACAGGCAAATAGAGTGGTACACTAACCCCTTGGTATCCAGTCTCCCCATCCATGGTTTGTCTGTGTCAAATGTTTTGCATACCTCCCCCTTAATACGCGATGAAAAATTCGTATATCTGCGGTTTGTCCTGATCTATTTTTATTGGGAGTTCCCTTTCGGCTTGTTGTGTTTTAGGGAATTCCCCTCTGTTCACGTGGGAAAATGTATCCATTGCAAGTAAACTGTATCCGTGGCATTTTATAAACCTTCTGTTTACAAACATGCATGATTGACATATTCTTATCATAGCTTCCCCAAAATTAAAATGATGACAATCTGCTTCCTTCAAAACTAGCAAGAAAGATTTTGTTGCTTGAAAAAAAATTGACTGAGGGGAAAGAGGAATACTGATGTTGGCCAAATAATATGAGTAAACAAATCCACCGTTTGCACAATAAAGAAAAACAAGAAGGCCATCATGATTAAACTAAATAACAATGACCTTTGACTTTCAGTCGACTGGCAATTTCATATCCTTCATTTTGAAGGAAAGGCTTAAACTGTGGTTTGGAAAATTACATAACCGAAAATTTTATACAGAGCGATTGGATATAGCTGCATAATGACGTCAGTTTCTGTAGCAAATATGATGTGTACGGATTCTTCACGTTCTATTATTTATTTATTTATTTATTTGGATGAGACCTGGATAATAGTAATCATGGCCATGAATGTCAGTGGCATTTAAAAGATAACAGTACGAGAAGGACAAAAGAAGGATAATATCTGGTGGCCTAATACCATCAGGAAAAGAAACCAAGCTAATTTTGCTGCATGCAGGTAATGAAGCAGATTTTGTTTAAGACTGTTGCTATTGTTTTGATTCAAAATGTAATCTGTCGATTATCATGATGCCATGAACTGCTCTGTCGAGTGGTTTCAGCTCAGACTTTTGCCTAATATTCCCAACAACTGTTAGTGTATCGATAAAGCTGCATATCAATCTGTTAAAAAAAAGGAGAAGATGCCAAAACGCAATTCGAGAAAATCTGAAATGATGCAGAGGCTAACTGTAAGAGGCATTTTTACTGATCCCAAAATGACGACAGGCGAACTTTTGTATGATTAAAATGAATAAACCAGATAAGTGATACTTAATTGATGAACTGGTGATCGATACTGGTCATATAGTTATCAAGATTCCTACTTACTATTGTGATTTAAACCATATCGAACTTATCTGAGCACAGTTGAAAGAAGTTGTTTGAAGTAGAAACATGACATTTAAAATTTCCTATATCGAATTTTTAACACAAGCTGTGATTGATAACGTGACAGCTGAGAAATGGAGAAAAGCAGTTGAACATGCGCTAAAAGTGGAAGATGAATATTGAAATAAAGATAACCGATAGAAGAAAGAATCGAACCTTTAATTATTCGAGTTACTGGTGACAACGATAGTGATGACGACTGGGATGATGTAAATAAACGTTTTGCCCTCATCTCTCTAGCTTGGCAAAACATAAAATTTATATTTTTAAAAATGGTCTTTTTCACTACCATTTTCGTGGCCATTATTTTTAAAGAGACCCAAAAACTGATATTTTGTAATGTCATTATTTAAAATAAAAATTTCAAGCTTTTTATCAATGCAGAAGTGAAAAATAAATAATAAAATTCAGAAAAATTTGTGAGAAAAGTGTCTTAATGTTTTATAGCATACATTCATTTTAAGTTTATTTTAATTACCTAAAAGAATTTAACAACAAACTTTTTAATTTTTTTTTAAAACTTTTAAGCTTATCTGTACTAGCTACGATTGCTCATTGGCAATTTTCAAGCCTTCCGTGTTGTGGCATAGTAGGAATGATTAAGTGCACTAGTTCACTGTGACTGGTTGGTTAAAAAATTCCCTCCACCATGCCCCTTCAAACTCTTACTGAATGCATTGTTGTGGAGAATGGTCACTCCTGAAGATAGCATGCAGGGTCGTTTGTTTTTGATAGCCATTTTTTTTTTTTTTTTTTTTTCCCCACAAATGGAATTTCCCATCTCCTAATGCCATGGGCGACTTCTTTTGAGAAACGTATGTACAATACTGTTCATTAAATACTACTCTTTCTATGTACTTGTGGTACTTAGAAACCTGGATCTATATTTCAAAAACCTGGATCTGTATTTCAAAAAAATGATATCGCTTCATTGTTTTTGTGGTGCACTTGCCAAATTCATATAAACTTGTGGGAACATTTTAGAGGATTCAGTCAATTGAATAAGACAGCAGTAAAAAGGTGGCCACTGAAAGCAACTGAAGCAGGATTTCTTTAATCCTTGCTCATCAAATGACAGCTTCGTTATCAGGGTTCATTTTAGGTGGGGTTTATGGGGTGCGCCATCCTGTTTGCCTTTTTGTTGAAAAGTTTTTCCCCCGCTGCCCTTTGATCATGATCAAGCGTCCCGATACCTGAAAACACGCCCGCAAAGCAAAATCTAAAAATTTTGTAGAGGGTTAAGGAACTTCAATAAGAACTGTGCAATTTTAATAGAAAAAAATCTTTTTGAAAACAAAATGCCCTTTTTTGAAAATTAAGTGCCCTTTTTGGGGGGCAAAGTGCCCTTTTTTGATAACTTCATGCCCTTTTTAGCCCTTAGCACCCTGCCCTTTTTTAAGTCTAGAATGAACCCTGCATCAGTGATGCCGCCAGGCAAAATCAGTGTGGTGTAGCACCATGCTGCCCCTTGACGCTGCACAAACTCAAGAAACTGAATCCAATAAATGCCAACAATGTGCAGCTTAAGTATTCATTGGAGCTTATCATGGTGGCATGAGTGATTTAAAGCCTAAATATTTTAATTAAACTACTAAGTACATTTATTTCAAACATTAACTAACTGCATCAGTTTAGTTCAGTGATGGGCAAACTATGGCCTGCGGGCCGCTTCCGGTTTTTTTTTGGCTCGCTACCGGATTTCATCCGGCTCACAAGATTATTTAGAAATGTGCGCAAGAGAGACCAGAAATAGGATAATTTGAAACTCTTTTTAGGGAAACAGTACACTTTATATTAAAAATCTTAGAAAAAGTTAAAAATCTTTAAAAACAAAGCCTGCCCACCACTGCTTTAGTTGGTAGCCGTGACGAGCTGTTCATCGCGTTACTCCTTGTGTTTTTTTTTTTTTTATCCTCCGTGCTGACAAGTCGAGCCTTCTGTATTCTTGTGCGGTGGTTTCCTGTGGTCACTTTACTGTCAAAACGAACAGCTTCGTCCGCGAGAAGTATTTCTCAATAAGCTTTAGTGTTTAGATTAGCATTAATAAAATATTGATGGATCAACTGTGTAAGGTATAAAGTTTAAAAATCTTAATGCAATCTTTATTCGCAATTTTATCCTGCAAAAATAGTGCATAAATTGTTGAAAAATATACTTTAAATACTATTCAGTACTGTACTGCTAGATGTCTTTTCGTGGCATCACAAAGTAAGGAAGAGATTAGTCTAGAAGAAATTAGAAATTTAACATGCCCTAATCGTATACAGATTCCGAAGTTAGCATTATGCTTTAAAAATATAAATGAAATGCATGTACATGTACTTAACTTTAAAGTAAGAATTTAGCTGCATTCAGTGCCCCTTTCAGACATTCAGTGCCCCATTGCCTTTGAGCGTGCCATGCTGCCCTTTGTTTCTGTAGCCATCACTGCTGCATTATAACCTTTTACCTGTAAGGGATTAGCAGGTCACATTATGTATATAACACTTGAATTTCTTTTTTTCTGAATCTGAAAGTGTGATTCATGCAATTACTTTCTTTTATGTACTAAAGTGTGACAATGTCTACGACCTTTCTAGGTGTCATAAGAGCTGTTGACTCGTAAAAATGTCTCGGATCTTTTAAGTTTAGCTGGAAAGGAAATCAAGGTAATCGGATGCCACTCCATTAATGACAA
Source organism: Rhysida immarginata (assembly GCA_023313115.1). Taxonomy (NCBI): domain Eukaryota; kingdom Metazoa; phylum Arthropoda; class Chilopoda; order Scolopendromorpha; family Scolopendridae; genus Rhysida; species Rhysida immarginata. The sequence goes on from JAHWFO010057280.1 coordinate 391,747, forward strand.
TCATTGCATTTATAATCACCCTGTATTTCAGTTTTGGGCAAATAAAATTTTTTCCATTATACAGAGTAGCTATAATTAAACTGGTGGTGTATAGAACTGTCAAAATAAGGAGAAAATCTGAAATGATCCATTTGGTGAAAGTGGAAACAAATTTGGTATGCAAACATTCCTGAATATGGGGTTATTTTTTCTTATATAGAAAAATTTAATTCTAAAATTTTCAATAGGGTGACATTTGGTGCTATGTTGCTTTAATTTGCATATTCCATAAGTCATCAAATAAATGCAGACATTAAATAGAAGTAGAGAAACAAAGCACAAAGATTTATTTGCAATTTCGTGTAACAAAAACTGATGCCATAAGATTTAGCTGTTGATAGTCTACAATATTACTGCCTATGGCATAAAAATATTATGTAGAAACATTGCATTCATTACCTTGTGCAGATAACCAGTATGTATGTACAGGGTTCATGCTTACTCGCAATTTACGTGTCAAACGGGCATTTTTGCTAAAAATTGACTCATGATTTTTTGACTAGCGAATCAAAATTGGCTTAAGAAATTTTGAATATCATCAGCCATATTCTCATCATATCTTAACCTCACTTCATTTTGTTACGTGCTTTTTTGCCTAAATTTATAATTATCATGACTGTATAATATGCATGTATAAATACGAAAGTTAAAAATATCCAAAATTTGATTTGCAATTTGCGAAATTTGACTCTCAGTTTGCAAAATTTGAATCTCAGTTTTCAGGCTGAGGAGTCAAATTGAATTAGATTTTTGGTCCTATAGCGACCCTTGTATGTTAAACAAAATTGTGGCCCCTGTCTCCCTGCTGTAAATCATAACTTCGATGAACAACTCTCTCAGTCACAGAATGTAACCGATTCTGATGCAGTTGTTCTACATTTAATGTAATTCGTTCTTTTAAACCAGCTAACTTGGGAGTTGTTCCATCTGGCATAAAGATTGCGGTAACCAAATGATTTGATAAATGGTTAAAAGCCATATTAATATCACCCTAGTGGGAATTTTTGAATTAAGTTTTTTTTTTATGAAATTGAAACTCCAAATTTGTTTTAACCAGTAGCTTTTTGGACACAAGTTCTAACCACCTCTGTATATGGATTGAGAGAGATTCTTAATCGTATAAAATTCGAATGTTTTTAATTCTTGATTCCTTCACCACGTGTACACAAACTGGGACTCTTCCATTCCTTTATAGGATTAGAACTGAATGTGGCTCGAGATATTTTAACTGGAGATAGATAAGACCAAGAAACAGTTTGTCACATTTGAAAATAAATTCCTCATTATTTACTAACAATTGTCATTTGATGGAAAATTCATATAGGAAAAATAAAACTGATAATTAAAATCTATTGAATCTCAAAGCTGAATTAAAAGGAACGTTGTGTTCGTCTACAGTGAAATGTAAACAGTCTATCAGTTTACATCCAAAATTATTCTATTTCTAATTGTTGGTTATAATGTATTGAATGTATGTTTAATCATAAGTCTTCCTAGAAGAATAAACACCAGGTTAATCTTTATATCTTGGATCATACAAATATGAAAATTTCTTTGGTTTTCTCTCTGTTATTCTATTGTAGTGTCTAACCATAATTGTTAAATCGTCTTCTAGAACTGAAGGAAATTACATCTTGGATTGCATAGAGTTACTGACAAACTTTCTCTTAAATGGAAATCAAAATTTTATATCGCTTGTAATGCACTAGTCCATATGCCTACAGAACTTTTAACCAACAACGGCTTCAAATTTAGTAAAGGTTGATTCATTGTTAATACCTGCAATAATGTACATTCCTTTTGGCATTCTAAGTGTATATGACCTTCATCAATATTCCTGAGACCCCTCCACTGGAATGTACATATGCCATTATCAAAGTTTGAAAAAAGCAATCTTATATGAAACAAGTCTTGTTCCATTTTTCTTCATCAAAAATTTTTTTTTTGGAATTCTAGAATGTGACTGTGATAAAACAATGTTAAAAGTTTTTTAAAAAATTGTTAGAATTAACGGACAAGTTTTTTTTTTTTTGGAGAGGGTTAACTGTGTTGCTTATTTATTGGATGTCATCTACTAAGCTTGGAATTTAACAATAGTAGTACTACAAAAGGCCATTTATTGCCCAGAAGTGCTTGCTCAATGTGTTTATTATATCTTTCCATTACTTTTCAATGTTCTCAAACAATGCAAGGAGACTTGATTTGAAATTACTGTGACGTGAAACTAAGGGTTATCAAGATTAAACTTCCCAAATTCAGAGGGCTGTGGAGGATTCTACTGGCACAATTGCTGCAAAATTCGAAGAAGAGATACTGCACTCGTCATTTCTTAAATAAACAAAAAGGTGGTGCCTTGTAGCAAGATTGCAATCTCATGTGCATTAACTAAGACTAGTTGCAACATATGCCAATGATAATCAGATAAAAGGAGGGAGAACGGCTCTGTGATCCAAGAACTTATATATCGATTCTTCCAAACCATGTTCATGCAGAATTGTGCACCTCCTCGATGCACGTGCTCAGCAGCTGTTTTCTAATGGCTTGTTTTCCTCGCTCACCTGATCTCACTCTAATGTGGGTGGTTATGGGGCTTTGTAAAGGATCTGGCTTATCGTGGAAAGCCTGTAATCCTGCCACAGCTGAAAGAGCATTCTTCGGCATGTTCTAAATATTAACATGGAAAAGATGCTTTTACACATGGAAAGTGTTCTGGAAACATAACAAGGACTTTTTGAAAATTCATAGGATGATTTGGCGGGAAGCAGTGCCACCTATCGGTGACTGTAGCTCTCCCTCCACAGCCCTTTGAGTTGGGAAAGTTTAATTTCAAAAACCCTGTATGTTCTTCACAGGAAGAAAATTATTTATAATGGTATTTGTAAACTCTAGAAAGAAGCGTTTTCGACCCCATGACATTTTCTGTTTGTTTAGCTCCCTGGAACATATCATGAATGTTTGTACAGACCATTCAGAAACTCCCTGTATAATAGCTATTGTAAATATCAATTGTATATATAATGTTTCTCAGTAATTTGCTAATAGTAAAGGAGTAATTCCCAGTGTTAACATGAAATATTCTTCCCTGAATGCTTAAGATTTCAGAAAAAAATATCTTATTCAAAATTATTCATTAAAGAAATAACATTTCTGAAATGAAATTAACAATCACCATATTTTAAAAAATATCTGAGAATTTAGTTAACCCTTAAACAGAAATACCTGTTCTATGTGATTGCTATTTCTGTTACAATGTGGCAGCACTGTTGGAGCTGTATTGCCCCACTTTGTATTAACTTGTGCGTTTCTATTTTCTCTTGACATTTCAGGTTATTATTTCAATAATGACAGGTTGTTTGATTGGATAGATATTGAATGCAAATATAAATAATTTAGCCCGTTTTTAATCTTGGTGAATAGGTTTGTTTTTTTTTAGTAAATGGAATCTTTAAATTGTAGTTCACCTTTATTATTGATCTTGTCTAAACACTTCTGGTTGGTTAATTCCATATTTCCTGCACTATGTCCACGTTTTCTTTTATTATAAGAGTATAGGCAGGAAAGAACAAACAGGGTGAGAGAGGTTGTCAGTTGATAGTTACACAAGGTTTTCAATATATCCACTAGAGACATCGGTGAAATGCTGCATCTGTGATCAGCAGTTCCTGTGGAATCTTGAACAACATGTTGCCTGATGCTTGCCTTCAGATCAGGCAGAGATCAGATTGTCTCTGGTAGATGCATTCTTTCTGATATCTGCACAGCCAGAAATCATATATTCAGGTCAGGAGATCTGGAAAACCTGTGGAGATAAATGTATTCACAATGAAATTTGCATTAAGCAGATCCTTTCTACTTGGCAATTGACATGGATAAAAACAGTGGCCTATACAGGCCCTGACTTAGATAAAAACTCCGCTCTCATCATGGTTAAGTTTTTGCAAAGAAGGAAAAAAATGTGGCATAAGGAAGGCCCTATAATATGCAGATATCACACATTACCTGATAGTCCTTGAGCTGTAATCTCAAAGAAGAATGTACCAAATGAAGCTTTTTGTGAATCCATACCACAGATTCCTGAATACTTGAGTTCATGCACAACATGTAGATTAGCCAAACCCCATATATCACTGTTTTGCATATTACTGCATTTTCCAGTGTAAAATGTGCTTTTTAGTCCTTATCTTTTCCATCTATTTCATTTATGCCAAAACCAAAAGGGCAGAATCACATGCTGCTTAAATCAACATCTTTTATCGGGATAGATCGCTTTCCTCACCCTGAGCCGCAGTCAAACCACTGTTATCCTTTGATTTCTATATCTTCTTTAACCCATTTATTAACATGGGTCTTCTTTTCAGTGTTTTCGAGTGGTGATATTCCCTCAATATAGCATTGCTATTAACATTAGGAAAGGTCTTGTAGTGCTTCAAAAATACAGGGAAATCACACCTGGTGAAGAATAAAGATATAGAACTCAACAAAACAGGAAATGAATTGTCCAAGCAGGAGCAGGCCAGCAGGAATGGGTGATGTGAAAGCTACCAATCAAACAATTTTCATTTCCAATTTCTTTTAAAATTAAATTTGAGGCAAGAACTGTATGTAGAGAAAAGGATATGTGGTATCGTTTAATTAGGGTGTTTAAGTTTCTTTCCCTGCGTGCTGTCTACCCTTTTACGAGGATTAAGATGTGATAGTGTATAAATTTGAAATGTTAATATTAACCCTTTTGCTGTTTTCCTTACCTTTACTGTGGAAATTGGATTCATCCCATAAGCTTTAAAGGTTATCATTATGCTGCGAAAAGTGGACATTTTGTCTCATCAGGAATGACAGTGAAACTTGTGCTTCTGTGAATTTCCAGATTATTTGACCTGGTCAGACGGTCAACAGGAAGTTTTAAAGCAAGTTTTGAAGAAACCGAGGGAAAATTTCGTGCTAACGGCCCGAGTTGTGGAAGTAGAAAGACTGGTCATGCACTCACCTTCGTCGTTGTAGAGGAATTCCTGGCAAAAAAAATATGGCAACGGTCCCTTACTCTCCTGACCTATAGTCAGGGGCATAAGAGTTGGCCACTTCGTAGGGGAGAAAATGAAGATTTAACCATGCTAAAATAAGGGAGTTAGAGCATTGGTCTTCTTCCCCTACCCCCAAGTTGAAAAGTTAAAAAATTAATTTAGGTCAATAGGGGGAGTAGAACTTCTTGAATAATGTTATTTTTTATTTGACGAAGTGGTCATCTCTCATGCCCCTGACTATAGCTCCCTGAGACTTCTACCTCTTCTCTAAAATGAAAGGGCAACATTTTGACATCCTACAACCTTTGGACTTCAGGAGTGCTTCCAAAAATGGAAGAAAAAAAACAAAACATCAAAAACATACACTGGGATCGTTGCAAATGTGCCGGAGGTGACTACTTTGAAGGTGACAGCAGAAATTAGGGTGTAAGGTATGTTTTCTGCTTTTTTGGAAATTTTGGTAGCATCTCATATTGGAGGTGGAGCAGAAAACACTCTCTTTAAGATGTCCCCACAAGAGTTAAGGGAGTATTGCTAGAGAACGCAGGGGCCATGGCGTAGGACCATCCCTTCCAAACAATCAGTTGGAAAACATTGAATTCAGGAATGTTAATACCCAATGTAGTGGCACACCATCCTGTTGAAAAATTACCTTATCCAATCTTCTAATTGAGGTGCTATTAGACATTGGCATCATCTGTATCATGTCCATTTTGATACAGTCGATGTTGGAACAACAAACAAATGCTGCATCATCTAGCGAACTATCCGTTAAAAGAAACCTTTCAGAGATGAAAAACAAGATACAAAAACTATGTGTCTATCTAACAAAGATTGTTTTATTAAATTTCTTTATCAGGGAGAGACTTTCTGATCACTCTGTACTTCACTTTTATTCGTGCACAAAATTTAGACACTGTGGAAGCAGTAATTTGCTTCATAAAGTGACTAAAATTGCTTTTTTTTTTATTTGAAAAATAATAGTGTCCAGTTGTAGCAATATTGAAAAGGATTTATTAAAGCTCCTACGCGTTTCGGTGTTACACCATCGTCAGGGAATTGAACAAGTAATACAGAGAATAGAACTGCGATAGTAACATATGGAACATATTCAGCCAACCAGGAGACGTAGTTGTATTGCTTCCCGATTGGCTGGTATAGAAGGTGATAGTTTAATGACTGGCATATTGTCAAGAGCAGATTAAGAAAAGCAATGAAAATATAATACTATTACAACGAAGGATTATATACAAATAAACCATTAAATAAAAATGTAAATAAAACGTAAAATGAGTGATGCAATCAATCAAGGCGACATGGGTCCATCAGGGCAACCCCGGACCACCCCCGCAAGAAAAGGGAGAGAAGAAAAATCAAAGGAACCAAACCCCCTCTCTCCATCCTCCCACTCCTCTCTATATCCTCACCATTTTTCATCTCATTCTAAGCAATATTAGACCCAACATGGATGTTTTTTTTATTTGTTTCGATCATCCTTATTCCTTTAACACCCTGACATTGCCAAAAACAATAAAAAATCAAAATGTTTCATAATTTCAAATTTTAATTAACCTGCATAATTAAGAACACCTTGCAACACAAACAGCATCTAATGGCAGAACCTCGTACTCGTTTTGATTTGGGTGGAATGTTCAAATTAGATATTTTGGGTAGCACTTCGTATGTGCATGTTGCAGATGAGAATAACAGATGCGATAAATAATGTCGGTAACAGAAGACTTGCTGGTGAATGCTTGACAAGAAACTGAATATCGTCTGGATTTTTTCCAAGCAACAAAAGGGCACATGTTGAGATTTAAATATATTAAAGATATGACAGAATTTTATGAAATGAGAAACACAACACGAAACTGAAAAGGAAAAATTCTACTTCTGATACCATCTTTGCGCTCCATTTTTAATGCACATAACCTAGATGTCGTAATATATTGAAAGCCGAATGCATGGGAAGTCTAGAAAATCTGTACTTGTGGAGAAATGTTGATGCCATATTGCAAACCAAATAAATATTAAAAATGTCAAGATGCCAAAGCAAGAAATAAAAAAAATTATTTGGTTTTCAGTTAATCTAAGTTCTTGCAGTGCAGAATTTGTATAAAGGCATAAGAATGTCATTTCCTTTTCCTTGTTTGTTGCTCTCACATCATTTATGATTTAGTTAACACTCTTTAAATGCTCAACATCTTCAAATTTTGATCCACAAATTTTAATGCTCTGCAAAAAAACATGTGTACTGGTCATGATCACTAGGTTTAGAGTTTTTGTTGGTCGAGTTTGGTGCCTCTAACATAGATCCATTCATAAGATGTTGACCAATGTGGAAAATGACTGATGCCGAATCGTGAATGGGTTCTTTTATCATAAATATTACTGATATCTCGACATTAGATCATAATCAATTTACCGTTTATTTACATTTAATTTTTAACATGATCTTAATATATTTGGCCTCAAAACACAAAACTAAGTAACTACATGATTTTTTGGCTACCTCTGTTGAAAATAATTTTTCGGGCATTCCACATAATACGATGAATCTTATTGATGAATCTTCATTAACAAAGTTTATGATGAAAGTTCTTCGTGAGAAGTGCAGACTCAAAGTTGAACCATCTAATTATCATTGACACCTGCATTTTATCACAGTTGTTGGCACAGTTCCATCCGAGACACTCCAATTTTTCATGTTGTAAAACAAATCATAAAATGATAATAAAGTTCAGTGAAAACTTAGGAAGACGAGGTGAAAGTTTTCACTGAACTTTATTATCATTTTATGATTTGTTTTACAACATGAAAAATTGGAGTCTTGTATGGAAATTGAGACCTGCATTTTATCATAGTTGTTGGCACAATGATAATTATATGGTTCAACTTTAATTCTGCACTTCTCACGAAGAACTGTCATCATAAACTTTGTTAATGAAGATTCATCAATAAGACTCATCGTATTTTGTGGGACCCGAAAAATTATTTTTAGCCAAGGTAGCCAAAAAATCATGTAATTACTTAGTTTTGTGTTTCGAGGCCAAATTTATTAAGATCGTGTTAAAAATTAAATGTAAATAAATGATAAATTGATTATCATCTACTGTTGAGAGATCAGTAATATTTATGATAAATGATTTAAATCTCAACGTATGTAAATAAGAATGGGTTCTGCTATTTTCAGGACACTCATAACATAAAAAGAAAAAAAAAAGAGACTTCAATTGAATATAATATTGAATAGATAATCTTAAATCATAGTTAAACAACAATGTCTTTTGAATAATGTGTACTTTATAAAAATTTAAAGTCCCAAAAGTGAAAGTTCTTCCCATCCGATCAAGTGGAATCAAAGTGAAAGACCGAGTTTTTAGTTGTCCGATGTGAAGTAAAGTTCTTTCTGATGGTAACTTTATCCTGTGCGGATGTTTCCAAATGTAACGAAGCCAGGACGAATCGAAGCAAAAAATTGTATTTTGTATAGATGCAAGTTTCAATGACCAATCGTCATTTTCAGCATGTACCAATGAAAAGATTACAGAAATTTAACAATAGTGATTTCTATAACAATAAATTTTAAGAAGCTTAACAATCAAGAGAAATTTTATCATTTTTGGATTATCTATAAAGTGTAAAATTTTGAACTTTTGGAGTCGTAGTTGCAACCTGATTTTAATAAGTGATCTGCAAAACTGGATCACTTAGAATTACAAACGAAGGAGAAGCTTATATTTTAGGATGATCGGGCTTAGCAAATGATAAAAACAAGTTTGCATTCTGTGGATGTTTTTCATTTTGTTTGTAATTTACAAATTCAACAAATACAAGATATAAGCAAACACTTTTTGTCTTTAGGAGATAGTTATGCAGTGAATTCATTACTATTCATCATGTACAGGAAAAATTGTAAAATCCTTTGGAATCAATTCCAAATCTTGTTGTTGAATCCAAACGTTTGTGCATTTTATAAATAAAAAAGTTTAATATGATAATTCGTAACTATGGTAGTATCATTTAAGCAGAATCGTGAAGCTTTAAAATATTGTTAAAATAAGAAGGCGTGGAATAAGTTTTATAAACTTTTTAACATCTTTGAATTAAAAAAACCAAACTGAAACTCTTGTATTGCTATGGATATGTTATATAAAATAAGTGAGAATCTGGTATAGAGCAGTACAGGAGGCATAAAATTTATTGGGTGATGCAGAAACTATCCTCTGTGGAGCCAGATTGAACAAAATAAAGAATGATGTTTTAAATAGAGAAACAATGAACAGTAGATAAAAGTGACCAGTCAAGAGGCATGTTAAAGAGGCTTCACTTCTGATAATGTTGGGTTGTATCAAAATTGAATTATTTGTTTCAAAATTTTGAATGATTTTTGCATTTTTATTTAAATATTTCATTATTTTCTAATAATCCAATTTTTATATATTTTAACACCTTTATAATTTCTGAATTGGATTAACCATCACCATACATCAGAAGACACCTGTTTACTGAATATCTACTAAGAAATTTTTTTAGGTCAAAGTAATACATGTATAAATTTTATTAAAAGATTTGCAGACTTCAAACTTTCCTGTTATTCCTTGTTGGGAAGGATACGAGATTAGTGGTATTTTTTTTTTGTCAATAAGAAAGGCAGTTTTGGCTCTTACCCTTCGTAATTTATTCAGAAACTGTTGATATCTAGTCCAATGTAGTTAAATGAAATATATTTCCTGGCTTGTTTTTCATTGGTAGTGAGTTTGTTTGATCTTCTTGCATTCTTCCTTAATGATATCATTCATAATTTGGTTAGGAATTTGTTGCTCTCAGCAATGCCAAAGACCAGTTTTAATTTTTCTAATAACTCAAAAATGGTTCAGAGAGGAGTTTTTTCACACCATGTTAATAATTAAATATAGAAAAATCGTAAAAGAAAATTCCACGACCTGGATTTGAACCAGGGACTTTGGGGTTAATGCTTAGACTCCTTAATCACTGAGCCATCTTGGATATGGAGACATTTTTCTATATTATTAACATTGTGTGAAAAAAAACTTCCTTGAACCATTTTGCAATTATTATAATATTACATGAATAAGTATCATTTTTCCACAAAAGATCTTTATATTCCAGGAATCTTTATTATTCGCCATTTATTGTAAACAAACTTTTTCCGGGAATTGGCACAATATTAAAACAGAGTGAAATAAAGGCAAATTACCAGAAAAAATAATAAAGGGAAAAATGTGGATTACAATATTAAGAATAAAGAAATAAAAACACTCTTTGACCACAACAGAAATAAATTTGGAAAAATACGACCTGGAAGCGCTTTTCGAGGGCGAAGCTCTCATCATTCAGCAGATTCAGGGAGTAAAATGAGAAAATCCGATGATACTGATTGAAGTAAAGGGGGGACGAGTATTTATAGCGAAAACAAGCCAATCATAGAAATAAGTCAAACAGAGCAAGAGAGAATCAATGATTGGTTAAGCTGACCCACCATTGAATTAATTGGGAGTCACTGATTGGGCCCCCATCAGAATTAAGTAAAAAATTGCTGTCGGTTGATTGAATGGCCATACTCTCGAAAGCGTCCAGCAGTCTTTTTTTGTTTATTGATTTTACAAGCTTCAAATTGTTTATGGAGACTTCGTGTCCTGTGTTTAGGAATGTTTGGCGACGGCGGAGAGGTTGCTTCTACCATATTTTGTGTGGCTCAGATGATCCTTGAAACGGGTTAAAATGCTGCGAGAAGTTTGGCCTTTGTAAATCTTCGGACATTGGGGGCATTGTATTTCATAGATACCAGATTTCTGGTGCTGGGGAACCTTGTCCTTCGGATTGCCTAGTAAGAATCTTACTTGGTTTGGGTTCCTAAAACAAAGGGAAAAATTATGTAGTTTAAAAACTGAATTGAGACCTTTAATCAGTTGTTTATTGTAGGGTAAGGAGATGGTCTTTCTATTTTCTTTAGATTTTCGAAGGGTAGTGATGTCTGTAATGAATTTGTTAAATTTCCTTTTTCTAAGAAGGTCTGTGATAGTATTGGGGCTGTATCCATTCTTAGAGGCAATTTTCTTTATCATGGAAATTTCTTTTTTAAACACCGTGGCACTTAAGGGAAGATTAATAGCTCGGTCTATCGTTGAAATAAAAGTGGACATTTTTTGGTTCCACGGATGGCTAGAATCGGATGTCATAAAATTAAGACTATTGGAGGGTTTTCGGAACACATCAAACGCTAAGGAATCCCGATTTCTTAAAATCAAAATATCCAGGAAGGCTAATTTACCGTCGACTTCTTTTTCAAAAGTAAATTGAATGGTAGGGAAGAAACCGTTGATGTATTCAATAAATTTATCTAATTCACACACACTGGTATCGAAAATAGCGAAAACATCGTCAACATAACGGTACCAGACTTCGGGAAAGTAGTGATTCGAATTCTTGAGAATACTTTCGAAAGATTTTAGGAAAATGTCCGCCAAAATTTTCTTGGGGTGGGTTTGGCTAGAATTCTTTTCAAAACTTGCTTTTCCCACTGGGCGAATGAATGTCAGAGATTAACAGGAACTGCTTGATGAACATTTGTTGCCGTTTGGGGAACGAATTGGAGGACCTTTTTGGACCTTTCAACAAGACAATGCTTCCATACACGTGGCAAAGTCTACTTGGGAATGGTTTTAAGACAACGGTGCGGTTACGATGGACTGGCCTGCATGTTCTCCAGACATTAATCCTATGGAAAACGTGGGGTATTCTCTGTAGGCGTGTATACGAAAATGGAAGGCAGTTTAGCAATATTGCAGACCTGAAGACGTTCACCGTTGCTGCATGGAAGGAAATCAATGACTGTGCTGCATAAACTAGTAGATAGCCTGCCTACACGGCTATTCAAGTTAGTACTCCACAAAGGAGACTTTATCGGGTACTGAGAGGGGTGTTCTTATAATTTTGCAACGGGAGTAACCGTAGTCTTTTATAAGTTATTTATTTATGTACATGCAAAACGAAATCGATGCATTTGCTTATTTGTTTTTCTTATGTTAGACATGTGACATAGCAGTTATCATTTTTCCAAACAAAAATTATGCTTTGAATAAATGTTATCTAGCAAATGAGTGGTGTTCTTATATTTTTGCAACGTACCTTAGTAAAATGCTTCCATGTCTGTGGTGGCCTAATGGTTAGAGCATCGAGGTGTTAACCTGAAGATCCCTGGTTCGAGTCCAGACCATGAAATTTTCTTTACTATTTTTCTGTATACAGTTTTAAATCTTATTCTCTTTCATTGTGTGAAGTGGGTTATCTCTGTGCTCTATTTACTATGCCTGTTAGGTTTTGCAATTTGGAATATCTAGCAAGCCCAATACATTAACATTAGTTATACCTCAAATCATCTTCAGTCTCGGAAGACAGCAGCCTAAGACGCTGTTTAAACAGTGCACAAAGATATCTTGTATCACACAACAGAAGAGAAGAGCAATTAAAACTGGTCTATACGAGGGGTCTATCATACGGATAAATCTCGTACACCGTCCAACAAATTTCACAAATTTGTAAAAAATCTCAAAGATTATCGCAGATTTTTAGTCTCATATCTGATATCGGATCTCTGCGCCATCCAATGATCTACAAAAAACTAGGCAAAAAATGATCTTCCTCATCTTCAGAAGTAACAAAAACCTATAGAAACCGGAAAATCTGTGTTTCGTCTATGTATATTGCTCTTGTTCACTCTAATCGTCTCGCAAATTCTGATTTCGTTTCAGGTTTTATCTTCTTTGGGGATTCAAAATCTGGAGATTATTAAATCTCGTACACTTCTTTGAATGTCGGACCCCTTGGGTCTATGCCATTGCCAGCAATCTTCCCTCACCAAATTGTGAATGACATCATACAGAAAGAACACGATACGATCAAATATACTTGTTGCCAGTGCAGAAAAAAAAGAAATAAGCTTTCATTTATCTTATTTGGACCAGATTATGAACATCTTCAAGAACAAGGCTGCCAACTTTGCTTTCCATTATGACAAAACTGCGGCAAATCTTGAACACCCTTCAACAAGAAATAACAAAGGAATTTTGAAAGAAGCAGGGCTTGTATATTGTTCTCCAAAACATACAGGCATCTGTCAAAAGTATAAATCTTGGTAAAATTGAAGAAGTTCATGAACATGTTGAAATTTACGGCAGACAATTAGAAAATTTTATTATCAGGAGATGCTTTAAATATTCAAGCAAAAACATTGAAAAAAATATCAATAGAAAAAAATGTTGAACAATCAAATTACTTTTGGCTTACTTGGTCCAGAGACTCTTTAAACATTGCTCCTAATTTACAATACTTTTACAGCAGTAGGTAAGAGAAATCGTTCTTCATTTTGTTCACTCTGACTCTGTAGGTGAAAGTTTTATCAAAATACATCAACCAATTGAATAAAGTCTTCTATATTGCTTAATACCAGATTCTTGTTTGGTTTTTGTCTTATTTATTTGAATTGTATTGAAAGTTTACAAAAAAAGAAAGGAAAATTAAATACCGATATATAAAAGGAATATAGATTATTCTAATTCAGGGTTCATTCTAGACTTAAAAAAAGGGCAGGGTGCTAAGGGCTAAAAAGAGCACGGCGTTATCAAAAAAGGGCACTTTGCCCTCCCAAAAGGGCATTATGTTTTCAAAAAATAATTTTTTTATATTAAAGATGCACAGTTCTTTTTGAAGTTCCTTAACCCTTTACAAAATTTTAGATTTTTCTTTGCGGGTGCTGTTTCGGGTATCAGGGCGCATGATCAGGATCAAAGGACAATGGTGTGGCGTGCCCCGTAAACCCCGCCTAAAATGAACCCTGCTAATTATTAATTTGAATCAGCTTAGTATTTAAAATTTTTGTAATGAACTTTGAGAGGAGTCTCAATACTTGATTTGAATAAAGTTTGATTTTTTGTCGATTGTTATTTACAATCTGAGAGTAACTGATTTGTGTTGCAGTAAATATATGGCAAGATTAAGTCTGTGATTATAAAATTTTTTAGTTCATATTTTTATTTTGTAAGTTTAATTTTGTATTTTAAAACAAAAGTTAAAATAATTTTTTTTTTCCCCCCTTTCTCTTCAACAGGTTTTTTTTTTTTTTTTTTTAATCCTTGAATATTTAGCAAAATGAATGAATTAGATAGTCTACGGCAAGAAGCGGAAACGTTGAAAAACACAATTCGAGTAAGTAAATATTTAGAAAGTAAGAAATTTTAAACAAATTAACTGCTCGTTTTGTTAGGTAAACTTTAATTAAAATTTATAATCTAAACCTGAGGTGTCAAACATATGGTTTGCTATTAAGTTTTTGCTTAATGGGTTATAGGAACTGAGTATAAATACAAGTATTTCTTTTTTACACGTCTTCATTTAAAGAAATTTCGCTTTAACGACGCTTGAAATCAAGCAAAAACATGCAGCCGAATCCTCGGTTTAAGACACACCTCAGTTGAACAGTGTTGCTAAAATCAAGTAAATTCAAATGTACTAATGAAATTAAATCCACTAAATTCAGTGATTTTTTGCAAAATTTTTGTCTAAGATGCACTAAATTTAGCGGAAAATCTGCTAATTTGGCAACACTGAGAATGAAACCTGTGCGCTACGAAACTTTATGTAATTGTTGACGCAATGCATTTAGGATGAGAGTTTATGTGCAAAATGTGCACATTTTACACTCTTCAGATTAGTGAAAAATAGTTAAAACTGTGATGATAATGGCTAGCAAACGTGCAAATGAAAGGAAAGAAAATGACGCAAATAAAAAACTTGAGGAATACAATTTCACTGCAGACAAAAAGTTGACATTATTCACAAGTATGTACAAGGAAAAATCACTACTGGTATCAAATTTTCTTCAAGCCTATCTGAATCAACATTGCATATGATCAAGCAGAATGCTAAAAGTATTAAAGAAAATATTTAAAGCACAATGAAGTTAAGTGATCAACGGTTAACATAGTTTCGAGACCCTAACGTGGAACGCATGGAGAGGTTACTTGTCACGTGGCTCGAAGATCAATCGCAAGAAAAAATTCCATTGTCATCACTAATTCTGTTATAATCTATCCAGCATTAGTTTACACGAAATATGATGGACTTGTTAATTGTTATGTATTGTTTAATTTTTGTTTTAACAATGTCTAATAATTGAAACTGCCATCACATTTTGTGCAAACTAAGACTGGATGGACTATAGTTTTTGGGTTTTTCAAATACAAACTTCTTTTTTAACATGAAGTCGATGGGAAAGTGGTCCCTGCCTTAAGATTTTCTTAGTCGCCCAATATATCCCCTATGTAAAATGAGGACTACTCATAAATAAATAAATAAATAAATAAATAAATAAATAAATAAATAAATA
>JAHWFO010057280.1:407221-422206 GCA_023313115.1 Rhysida immarginata
ATAAATAAATAAATAAATAAATAAATAAATAAATAAATAAATAAATAAATAAATCACAGAATAAAATATCTCTTATTTGGCAGGTTTTAGTACAGGGTGTTTCACAATGTTTTGACGATTTCAAAGTTGAATAACTCTGGTTAAAAACGAGATACAGTAACGGTGGCACCCTCTGTTAGCAGTATAGAGTGTCAATTTTCATTCCATATAGGTTAGTTAGTATCGTGGGGTATCGTCGGCCCATATTTTTTCGAAGGAACTGTAAACACTGCGCGGTAAACACTACAGAGATGTTGAATACATTCCTAAATCCTACCCTTCGCCGTCGTAGATGTCTCTGGTCAATTTGGTTCCAACAAGACAGCGCGACATGCCACATGGCAAAGAATACCGTGGAAGTTCTCTGTGAAGCGTTTGGCAACCGCATAATTTCCAAACGCGCTTGTTTTGAATGGCCACCTCTCTCGCCTGATTTAGCACCAGACTTTTACCTATGGGGTTATTTGAAGCCGAGAGTGTATTCTGACCAGCCAAGAAGCGTGGAACATTTAAAAGATCGAATTTGTGATGAAATTTCCAGAATTCCTCCAGGAGTTAAGAATAAAGTATTCAAAAGCTGAGTGAAATGCCTCGATTCTTGTGTATCCGCGAATGGTCGTCATTTATCCGATGTAATATTTCATAAGTAAAATTGAATAAATTTTGTACCTTGTGTAATATTTTCAACTTTTAGCGATTAGTTTGCGAGTTATTCAACTTTGGAATAGTCAAAACATTGTGAAACACCTGCAAATAAGTAGTTTAATATAGAACAATGTTGATTCAAATACACTAGAGACCCATTATATCATGGAATCAGATATGTGGAGAGGAGTGGGATATGTGTATTGACCCCAAGTCAATGCACTATGTTTAAATTTAATTTTTTTGATATATTCATAATGCTTATTTAGGAAGTTATTTTATATAGCTGATTAAACAAATACAGTATGTATATGTATTCCAAAACCTACTAAAAATTATTTACTTTATCACAGTTATTTTATGCTTGCTTTGGTGGATCCTGAATGATCAAAATGCTTTTTGTCAAGGGCTTCAATCAAAAATTAAGCAAAAACACTTGGAATGGAACCACCAAAATTGGAGGGAACCTCTAATCCACAAGGAGATTTCCTCCGATTTTGAAGGGCTTCAATATTCTTAATTTTTCCTTAGAGGGGCTGTAAAGATGTGCTGGAGTACACATTGTTATTGAAACAGTTGTAGATTTCTGTATCAAAACTGCATGCATAGCCAGTATATTTAACTGTAAATGGGGGTGGTCAATGTTCAGTGCATTACATCTATCACATCTTTAATTTATCACATCTATCTCCATTGATCCAGAATTAAAATTAAGTTAATTGAAGTAATTAAAAATTATCAAAATTAAATGAAAATTGGACACAGTGGTAAGACCCTGGAAAAAGCAGACATTTTGGATAGAGACTATCCTTTGTCAAAGTAAAACGTAATAATAGAGCATTAGAAGACGTCTTATAAACAGACACAATAAAGGAGAAAAGGAAAGTGTTGGCTAGGGAGAACGGAAGGTAGAACACCCAAGAATAAAACATTTCTCAAATGTTGTGTACAATCTGAAAATGTCACTGAAAATTTTAAAGTTACCCACCCCCCCCCACTTCGCTCCCTACGAGGGGTGCAGGTAGCTAATTAAATAGCACTATTAAATAGCATTCAAAAAATATTTTTCGAGATATAGGCCGTTCCGGGACTTCTTATTCACTCGGTATAAATTTGTGCATTTCGATGCATTGATCAGAATTCACAATAGCTTCTATCTGATAAGTGAGCTTCCACAGTTGCATAGCACCATAAGGAATGTATTTTCTTAAAATTATATGTCTTCATGCAGACAATCGTTGATAAGTGAATTTTTTTCCCCCAAGATAAATATATAAATGCTTGAAAATTATAAATAACATAAAAAAAATCTCAAGTTTATTTCGTAACTGCAACACTATTGAGATTTTCAGCAAATCGTATTTCAAATCCAGATAATATACATCTTCATTAATATATATTTTTGATAAGTCCTTTTAACAAAATTCAACTGTATTACTTTTTTCTTTGTGAAAGCATAGCCTCTATTTGAAATGTCTTACCACTCTGTCTTCAATATTTGTTTTTTTCCAGGTTTTTGTGTCTCGCTTCTCTTTTCTTCTACATCCGTCAAAATTAAATGACTGATTATTGATAAAAAAAAATTTTAATGCTTAAGCCTTTTAAATATCACAGGCTCTTCATTCTTGTCATTCTATAGCCTCCTATTGATAATGGTGCCATCTGTTGGAGTTGTACAGCACTTGACTTGGATGTGTCGTTGTTGGCGAAATCTTGGACCCCAAGAATCACGACATAATGGGTTTCTAGTATAATTGAATGACTTGGCCATGTTATCTTCCATTCTGCTATCAGAGGTCTATAATGATAAATGTCTATAATATTGCATTCACAAATGACACCAGATTTTTGTCTCAGTCTGCAGTTATTTGCAGTTAGTAATTTGACGATAATTTGCATGTCCAGGATTAAAAATGAGTCTGTAAAAGTGATGTAAAGAGAAAAGTTGACAAGCGGTGTAGAGTGTTCAGTGAAGCATGGGAAAATTTGTATTTCTTTGATAATAATCGCACGTCTACATGCGTTATTTGTAAACTGGTTATTCTTGTAGTAAAAAAATTCAATGTAAGATGCCATTATGATCATTGATCAGAAGGCTAATATAACAGTCACTGTATGTCAATTTGTTCATTTAATGTGTTATTTTTCTGCACAAGTTTCTAATAGAATAACATTTATACAGTTTGGATGCTAATTATTTATAATGAATGATTTGGTCCATTTTGTTGCACACCACATGACCTATTTTGGATATAAATAGAGCTAATACCTTGTTCACACTAAAATTCTTGATCATGATCAATTTGCTGATCATGATAAGAAATGTGTGAATGGAACATGATTTAAATTAAACATGATCATCATATTGGGAAAATGTGTAATTTCACACGTTCCCATAACTGATCAAATCCTTACACACGTTCAAAGCGGATCAAATCTCAGAATCCAATGTGCTCACTAAAACTTTTCATAATGGTAGGAAAATGCCACTTCCTATATACGAGACCTGTCTGGAAAGTATCTGGATTGAGGCTACAAAAAAAAATACGGTTCAAACTCGCATAAATGTTTAGTCACCTTCAAAATAAGCACCGTCTGCAGCAACGCATTTAACCCAGCATTGCTACCATTGTTTGAAACAAGTACGGAATGCCTCCTTTGGGATGGCCAAGAGCTCCGCCGTTGCATTTTGTGGTATCATGTCCACATCTTCAAATCTCCGTCCTTTGAGCGCTTTATTGATTATAAGATCATTGCTGAATGCTTGTTTTAGCAATTCATAACACTCCGTTCCGGTTTTACCGATTTTAAATCAAAATTTGATGCAATGTCATTGAAAAATGTTTTCTGTCATTTTCACCACTCGATGAGAATAGAAAAACATTCTGCTTTAGTGTGTTACAACAATTACACGGGGCACGCTTAACAGATGCAAATTTCATTACGTCATCAGCAGAAATGTCATCAAACGATCTGGATAGGAAAAAGGTACAGAGATTTTTTTTTTTTTTTTTTTTTTTTTTTTTATAGTCTCAATCTGGATGCTTTTCAGACAGGCCTCATATTTAAGAGTTATATGAACTAATTATACCGTTGTGCCATGATTAATTAACATAGAAGGAACTCTATTTGTTAAAAACCAAGTTAGTTTTATATTCGGAGAAGATTGGGTCGGCGGTAAAGTGCCTATCGCTAAAAGCTCCATGATTACCATCTAGCAGCAAAAATTATAACCCTGATCATGATTAAGACTTTGCAGTGTGAACACATGGATGTGTCTAAATAAAGCTTGAGCATGATTCACCCCGAACGAGTGTAAAATGATCATGATTAAGAATTGTAGTGTGAGCTAGATGTAACCAACCTTTCCATTGGCATTTTAGACTATAAATCATAGTGGAAAGGGGAAAGGTCAAATATCTAACAGAATTTGAACATGGCATGATTGTAGGTGCACGAGGTGCTGGATGAAGCGTCTCTGAGACTGCACTTCTCCTGAACTTTTCTCTTAATACAGTCTCAATATTTCAGTCAATCTTGTTCTATTATGCTATGTATTTCTACATGTCAAGGATTATTGTATTCCTCATAATCAAGAATTGAAATGTGAACTGGGGTATTGCAGTAGTTCAGTTGTTGTTAAATATGGCATTGGAGACATTCTATGGTTAAGGGTATGAAGCATAATTGTTTCTTTAAAATCATAAAAAAATTTTAATTATACAAATTATACAGGAAATTGCAAGACTTAGGTCAGTCTTGTTGGGTTTTTTTTTTTTTTTATTTCTATTACTTGTTTAGCGCTTAAGATTCTGTTAACTCAAACGACCTATATTAAAAATTACATTAAACAAAATGTTACGTTTTTACACTACTGTTTATAAAAATCGCACCACCCTGATGGAATAGCCCAATCTGCATTAAATTCGGAGCATTTGCATATCATGGGTCAGAAAAGAAACCATTAGATTTTCAGGTCAATACAATGCATTTTATTGTCACATTAGTATCGGGTGAAACCACCGTGGGATGCAATTACAGCCTCTAAACGTCGTGGCATTGAGTTAAACAAGCTCTGAATAAGGGCCTGGGGAATGTCCTGCCATGCTCTGTCTACACGGGTATACAGTTCATGCACAGTTGCTGCTGCAGGAGTCTGACGAGCCAATCGATGAGCAACCCTGTCCCACACATGTTCGATTGGGGACATGTCTGGTGAACGAGCAGGCCAGGGGAACAAGGGCGTCTGATGTGCTTGGAAAAAGGCGAGGACATTTCTGGCCACATGCGGTTGGGCATTGTCCTGTTGGAATACAGCGCCTGGAAGGTTCTGCAGGAAGGGGATGACCTCGGGTTGCACAACTTCCCTGATGTACCGGTCACTGTTCAGATTGCCATGGATTCTGATCAGACGGGAACAGCCATGGTAACTGATTGCACCCCACACCATCACCCCTGGCGTTTGTC
Organism: Rhysida immarginata; assembly: GCA_023313115.1. Classification (NCBI taxonomy): domain Eukaryota; kingdom Metazoa; phylum Arthropoda; class Chilopoda; order Scolopendromorpha; family Scolopendridae; genus Rhysida; species Rhysida immarginata. Next base: position 412,373 of record JAHWFO010057280.1, read on the forward strand.
CTGAATGACGCTGCAGGATGCATTCTGGAAGGTCGCGCTCGCCACGATGTCTTCTGACTCGTATCCTGCCGTCATGGTGCTGCAAGTTAAACCTTGACTCATCTGAAAACACAACTTGTTGCCATTCAGCTTGCCACTGTTGGTGTTGATGGGCCCATTGCAACCTGAGGCGCCGGTGGTTTTGAGTCAAAGGAATCCGCAACAATGGTACTCGTGCCATCAATCCTCTGGAAATCAAACGGCATCGTACAGTGCTAGCAGACATTGTCCTGCCTACTGTAGCACCCCACTGTTGTGCTAACACTGTGGAAGTGGCTGTACGATCTGCTACACACATGCGATAGAGGTGTCTGTCATCTCGCGGTGTCGTCGTGCTGGGTCTTCCTGAGCCTGGTCTTCGGTGTGCCCTGTTCTCTTCGCTCCACTGCCTCCATGCACGCATAATTGTCGTTGCATTACGTCCTACACGAGCAGCAATGTCACGATTCGACCATCCTGCTTCACGCAGATCAATTATGCGTCCTCTTTCAAAGTCTGCCAGCTGTTGATATGGTACCCTTCGTCGTCGTCGAGGCATGGTGTTCTTTCAAGCAATTACTCTGAAAATCTAATCATTTGTACTCTGACCCATTGTATGCAAATATTGCAAATTGCATATGGATTAGACCATTCCATCAGGGTGTTGCGATTTTTATAAACAGCAGTGTATTAAATTTCTGTTGAATGTTCTGTGATGAATTTAACTTGCTAGTTCTGCTACTGAAAGGTTTTGCTGACAATGCAGTAATTCTGAGAACATTGATTATTTTACACGAGGTTAATATAAAATTAAACTAAGTTTTTTCATTTGAAAAGATTATTTTTTCAATTGCAAAGTACATTTTACCAATTGCAAACTACATTTTACCAATTTGCAAACTACATTTTACCAATTGCAAAAAGCTGTAATAATTAGAGAAAAATAGTAAAAAAAATTCCACGGCCTAGACTTGAACCATAAACTCAATAGCACAGATTACATATAAGACTGTCGTCTGGTGATAAAATTGTGCACTTTTTATAGATAAAATTCAGTGGTGCCCTCTCGCTTGTGCATGGAGCATATACTAGTGCTGTTCGCGAAGGTCGGGCACAATGTGGGTGATCTGCTCATCGGATTTTGGTGAATTTTTAATTTTATTTATTTATTTATTTTTTTTATTTTGGAATTTGCTGTTGAACAAATGAACAATTGGAAATTTTTTGTGTATCTTTTACGGTTTTTGAGATAGAATTTGGATGTGTCCTAATTTGCTTATTTGAGATGATGAAGGTGCTCCATCAGATAGAGCACCGTCAAGTTTCTATTCATTCCCTTATTGAATTTTGCGTAACTACATTGGACCCAAGATAGGAAGGGGAATAACAGACTTTTGACTCACCCTGTATATGTACAGCTTTTCATCAGCACAGCTGCAAAAGACTGCTTAGCAATGCCCTGTGAACGTGTCACTTCTTTCTCCATGCTTGAAAGAGTGACTAATAATATCCAAATTTTAGAGATTGTTACTGATCTATTATTTCTATTATTGAAATAAATTATACTTTTGAGACACTCTTTAAGATTGCTTAAATTTTAAACATAATTCATATTTGGCTGGACTTCCCCTTTAAATGATGTGCATGTTTTTGATAATAATTATGTTTAAAAATAAATGTAGACACAGTGTCTAAATAATTTTAAATTTAAATCTATTTATATAGGATGCAAGAAAAGCAGCATGTGATACCACATTGGTACAAGCCACAGTTAATATGGAACCTATTGGTAGAATTCAAATGCGAACACGGAGAACCCTTAGAGGTCATCTTGCCAAAATATATGCCATGCATTGGGGAGCAGATTCACGGTAAAGATTGTGTTTATTTTGTTTATTTATTGTGATATTGTTGTGAATTATAAATATCCAAGTCCTACCATATAATAGTCAAAAATAAGAAAATGAATGGATATGTACAAAGCTATGAAGTTAACTACAAAGTAATTAGGAGTTGCAATATATCTGAGAAATAACATTCCTTACTTGTTTATTTTCTAATGAAAAATTTAAATAAAGAGTTATAGAAAGGTTAACATTGAAGTGGCATTGTTTCCAGAGATCTAGCTACATTGGTCACACACAACACGTACAATTGTGTTGCGACCAGCACTATAAAAAATACCATTTCTGTGACCACCACTCAGATTGTACAATAAATATGCATAACCTGGTTAGATTTTTATTGGACCACTGGTATTCCAGAAGTAGCAATGATACAAAAAGGTGTCAATTTTCTTTGAAAAATTAACCAGCACTCAGCAATTGCTAGCTAGATCCGTGTTATCTAATTTTTTCATGTGTCTATTTTTTGTTAAAACAATGAAAAAATTAAACTAAAACCACTACACTAACAATGCTACGATATATCATGTAGTTCAGATATAACTACTGATGAATGGGAAAATAACTTCACATTATTCATGTCAGTAATTATCACTACCTACTTCTGCATTCTCAGTTACTTATTGTCAGGCTATGCTTTATAAATACATTATTAAAGAAGATAACTTTGTTGTACAGGATGTCCTACTTGCTCCCAGCCTTTCATTTTTGCTTATATAAATCAAATTATTGGTCATAATATATTAAAATTTGCTATAGATATGTCTTGATGTTTGAGAAGTGTGGTGACCTTCCAGTTAGTGTTAGAAGTGGTCTCCATTAACATCATAACTTTATCAAAGCATAACTTTATCCAAGCGTCTATAAGATTAGAATTAAATGTTATGGTAGACTCGTGCAAATTTCATTAAACTCGTGCAGCATATTCCATTTTCCAGTCAATATCTGCTCTCCTTCGACTGCAATTGATTTTCATTCACCCCTTTTGTTGCGGGATCTGTCACAGCGTGAATCCAGCCTAAAATGTAAAGAATTGATTTCAAGTTTGTTTGTTTTTTTTTTAAACTGTTCATGTTTCCAGAGTTTTTTAAGACTGTTTCTTAATTTTAAAAATATTGGTATTTATGTTCTAAAGAAGTAACATTAGTTTAGCTACATAAACCACAAAGGGAATTGGGCAAATTTCAATGTGTTATTATCCTACTTTACGATGTTACAAAAAAAAATTCCCTCTAGAAACTCCCCTTCATAATTTTTACATTTTTTGACATAGAAGGATGGATTTCTGAATGTAGCTTCACTATTTGGTTTGGTTTTGATTGGTTCACTAGGGTTGCTTTTTTTCTTTTATTGGTTGATTGAACAGAGTTGGAAAAAAATTGTTTTACTTATAACTTTATTTCCAAGGTAAATCTATTCCCAATGTTTCTTTATATCCCCATTCATATTTTTTATTTCTTTCATTGAGTATTAGAGAAAGGTTAACAGGTGTAAACAATTATTCTAAGGATTAAAATAGATATGAGAATTAGGCGCTATCGCAATTAAATAAAATTGTCCTCGCATATCAGTAGTAAGAGTCTAATATTTTCACCAAATAGTCACTATACCTTTTGTCACTTATCTCGCAAGCGTTGATATGGTCGTTGTTGAAAGTGACAAAAGGTATAGTTAAAATAATTCAAGATAGCGGCATGGGAAATGAATGGTTTTTAAATGGATGCAAATACATTAATGGAAAGTGAATTAGTCTTTGCTTTTGAAAAGCAAAGAAAACAAGTTTTCATTAAGAATGAAACCAAAAGTGAAAGGATCACTTTTGCTGCTTTGGCTACTTTTGCATCTATAAGTAGAGACAATGAATGTACTGAAATTGTTTCAGAAATATTAATTGATTTATGAATGAGGGAAAATGTTTTTTTGTTCTCCATGGTTTTATTATTCCTTAATTTATAACTTACAAAAGTTTACAACCTTATAATGCCTGGCACGAAAGAAAAAGGAAACTGGTGCATGTGTAAATGAAAAAAACTCGTTCTACCAATCAGAAATGAACAAGAATCGGAGCATTACTTACTACTGATGCCAGGAATTAATAATACCCCGTTTCCAGTCAGTTTCTGATTGGTTAAATGAGTTTTTTTGCATTTACACATGCGCCAGTTTCCTTTTTCTTTCATGCCGGGCACCATAAATACGTTATTTACATCATTAATTAGAACTTTTAACGGTGGGCAATCACCGAAGTGAGCATTCAGAAAGGCTACCGCTAAACTGGAAATTAGTGATCGTAAAGCCAGAAAAGTAACAAAAGCAGACAGGAAAGTGAGTACTGACTACTTTCAGAAAAGCCACTTGAGCCCTTGCTTTCCTCAAATGGCGTCACTGAAAGTGACTTAAACAGATAAATGTAGAAAGTGAGCAAACTAGAAAGGTTTTGAATGTGATTATTGTGTCCACAAAATGATTATCCTGATTATAATACTGGTATATTATAAATTGTGTAATGTACGATGGCAATGAAACACACATTTATACATCAAGGTATAAACACAAAGTTTTAACCATAAAGAAAAACAGTAAACTTCAACATGTGCTCCCCTAGTGGCACGCAAAATATCCAGTCGATATTAGGTTTCATGATGCACATTCTGCAACCTTTATAGTGTGACACATTGAATTGCATGTCTAATGCGCTCTCGCAAGATTTAAGACTTCTGTTTGTAATAACATCTTTAACATACCCCAAAAAAATAAATCAAAGGGGGTAATGTCTGGTGATCTTGGGCCATAGGATTGGGTCATCTCTGCCATTCTACAGATTTGGGAATGTTTCATTAAGATGCATCTGAACTTGAAGAGTCCAATGAGGAGGAGCTCTGTCTTGCTGAAAGATGACAGTCTGTTGCATTTCCTGTAGCTAAGGAATGGCATAGCTGATTAATATTCTAGGTACACGTTTCCATTAACTACTCCTTCAAGGAAGATGAGCAGGCCAAGCACACAACACATTGATTTTCGGACTGTCTCCAATGTGTTCTCTTATGACATGTGGGTTTTCTGATCCCCAGAATCTCACATTGTGCCTGTTAACTCCACCTATATGAAAAATAGCCCCATCAGAAAAGCAGACACACTGCAAGAAATCATTATCCTCATCAATCGCCTGTAAAATGTTGTTAGAAAATTGGTCACCTCTTGGATGATCATCTGGCCGAACAATTTGCACTTAATTAGTGTAAAATTATAGATGTTTGCATACTACTTTGTGCATTGTGCTCCTTTGTACTTGAAATTTGTGTGAAGCTTGTCGAATTGATTTCTGTGATGACCTAGTGACGAAGTTTGAATTGTCTCAACAGTCTCTTTAGAAACTGAGAGTCTTCCTCTGCTTTTACTCTTAAGCACTGATTCCATTGCTAAGAAGAAGTAGGATAAAGAGATAGGAAGACGTTGAACATAAATGTAGAAAAGTAAATTGTCCTGTCAATTCATGTTGCTCTCCTGAAGGATTAAGTAGTAGCTCCAAGTAGAACACCAACACTACATTAAATATAAGCATTAGACGTTACATTTTCTGTTGATTCCGTGAGGATCAGGTTTATAGCTACCTTCCGTTTAGTTTTGTTAGAAGTACAAACAAGAATTGGATACACACAAATCTTTATGTACGGTTTTCTGTGTATGGGAATTTTCTTGACAAATACCATCGTTGTTCAATTCCATCCAAATTATTCTGGATGAGTTCGTGTCTCAGTTGAGGCAGGTGTCAAAGTAAATATAAAAATTTATCGTTTTGTTTATTGACAGAGCTTGACTGTTCTCCTCTGGAGACTTCTAGCTACGAGGGTCATCTGGAAACTGTTAGTATTCTATTGCACTGGTTGCCCATGTCGCCAATAGCTCAAGGTCTCAGCGAAAAAGGAGGCTAGGTGGTGAGACGTTGTCCTTTCTTGAACTGCTACGATGGTTTTCAATAATAGTTGGCTTGGGTTCCAAAATGTCTCTATATTTTCACGGTCAAAAAAATTATATACTTAGTTAAAAGTAAAAAGAATGCATATAAAAAAGGTGGCTACTCATCCAACTCTGGTGTCAAAGGACTGGTTTCAACGTGAGGTTGGATTTCTGCAGCCTTTCCCCTGCACTTTTCATCCACTGGGCCATCGTGCCATTTTGGAACGAACCTGGGAGCAGGTGCTGGGACCTCCATGGACCCTCTCGCTTGAGCGGACTCCAAGAGCTGGAAAAGTGTACACCTGAGCTGCTGACGAACAGCTGCTTCAGCATCCATTCGCGAAACCTTTCGATAATTCTGTAACAGTACCGCCGTAATTAACTCGCAATGCATCATTCCTCGTGGTAACAAAAGAAACATATTACCCTGCGTAAAATAAAACTAAAAATTACATGATAAATACTAACAAAGGGATGTAATGCTAAATTGGAATACCCGAAAATGTCTAAAAAGAAAGTTTTGAATTAACACTAAATAAAAATTAAAAAAGTAAGTTACACCTGCACCTGACTGGGTAAATATAAATTGCTGAAATCAGGGTAATCATTTGTGGATGCCCTGTATAATTATAGCTTGTGTGGTCACCTTAGAGTGGTACAGGTGATTTGTATGGACTTTTCCATCTGTCAGAAAGTAGAGAATACTTTGAGAATATATGCTCCTAATAAAAATTAGAATGCCCCAAATTGTGTCCTGATGATATAATAAGTAAGCAAATGCATCCAATGGAAATTTAGGGCCAGTTCACTAATTACTTTTGCAACTGAGTCTTTATTAATAATAGACTACCATTGTTGGGATAAGGAAGTTTTTGTTTATAAACAAAATCAGTGCATTATTCCTGAAGACTCAGCTGAAAAAGTAATTAGTGAGCCAAACCTTAATCATTTTTTTAATATTCTCAACCATTAATATTCTTTTTAAGCTAATTTAATATACAGCACGTGACATTGAAAATGCAACACCATGAATGAATGGGTAGAGAAATATGCAAATTGTAGGGTTGATGTGTAAATGCGAATTGCACAGCTTTCCCACGCATTTTGAATGCGATATAAGGGAAGGAATTTCCATAATTGGCAGTACTTCTGCTACTCTGTCTTGTACAGAAATCATCTTCCAATTTTTTTCCTGATTGCTGAGAATGCCAAGACGTCGTCAGCTAAGGCATTTCCAGTAGACAAACGATTTCACGAGGGGTGTGGTGATCGGACTCAGAAGGGCAGGTTGGTCCTTTTGTCCAATCACAGCAGACTGCAACCTACACATGTCCATGGTACATCGGCTGTGGCAAAGATGGATGGAACAAACGAAAGTGGAACGTTTGAGAGGTTCCGGTACAGCCCACCGACGTCAGCACATGTGGACAGACACATCCGCTGGCAAGCTTTGGCAAACCCCTAGGCCACTTCCATCGCATGTTCAGGACACAATAGATGATCCCATATTGTTCAGGACCATTATTTGTCGATTGATCGCTGGCGGCCTGCACTCATATCGTCCATTAAGAAGACCATTGGCGACCCCCCCCCCCCCCTTGCAATTGTGTCAAGAAAAAGCCACATGGACAGTGGAACAGCGCAGGCTGTTGTTCTCAGATGAGTCACGCTTCTGTTTCAGCAATGACAGTCGCCGTGTAAGAGCTTGGGGCCAACGTGGTGACAGGTCCAATCTGGCCGCAACTGTGGAACGGCACGACAACGTGGCATTATGGCTTGAGGTGCAATCTCCTACAATAGCAGGTCACCTCTGGTCTGTATTGATATCCCAACAATACGTGGATGAGGTGCTGCATCTGGTGACACTACCCTTCCTTCAGCGAGTGCCCAATGCCATTTACTGACTGCACACGGCACACATCAGCCAACATGCCCTGCCGTGTGCCCAGGTGCTTCCCTGGCCAGCAGTCTCCCCTGATCTTACACCAATCGAACACGTCTAGGACACGATTGGACGTTGCTTGCATGCACTGCTATCGGCAATGTTCAGACGATGAACTTTGACAAATGGTTAACAGGGAATGGACATCTATCCCTCAGGACACAATCCACATGCTTTTTGACTTTGTACAGTCATCAAAGGGAAATAATCCACACTTGAATTTTACTCTAAGTTTTACCGTTTCAATATTAATTTATTTTTAATAATTTAATATTACATTTAGAGTTAACCTTATTCAGATTATTAAATTTAAATAATTATAATTAAAAAAGCTATTAAAACAACACATTACCATGAAATGTAATATTAAGTATTAAACTCGTGTGGAATATTTCCTTTGGTTGACTGTACCTAGATGTATCCTACAACCTACTGATCACACGGTGTTGTCGCTCAGTGTATAGGTGGTACCATGTTGTAATAAACATCACTTATTGTTTATTGCTGTCTCTTTGCTGATTTTTATCACTTTATATGCACGTGTTCATGGTATTGCATTTTCAATGTTATGCAGTGTATTTTTGAGAATGCTTGCTTGAATGTAATTTTTTTTATTTTTCTTTTTTTTTTTTCTTTTTTCTTTTTTTTAACAGTAACTTGGTATCAGCTTCACAAGACGGTAAACTTATTGTATGGGATTCCTACACAACAAATAAGGTATTTTTGGTAGATGGTATATACTGTAAAATTCCTCAAATCCAGCATCGGGGGACCAGAGTACTGACGTATTTTTCAATATATGGGATGGTGGAGAAATTTCGCCAGAAATTCACTAAAAAAATTTGTGGAAAAACATATATTTCAGATTGTATATGTTTACAGGTAACCCTCCTACAGTACAGTATCCTACTACACGGTATCCTACAACACAGTTCTGCTGTAACGCAATCAGAAATTTGCGAAACCCTCGTATAACACTGCCATTGACAACACTTGTTTTCCTCTAACGCTATCAGAAATTCGCATAACACTACTTCTACTATTTAACATGCGTATGTAACGACTATGTAACGTATGTATAGTCCTCATCAGATAAGTTAAACCTCGACCTTGAAGGTCTATGATTACTCTTGAAGCTAAAATGGGGGGGCAAGAGGATGGAAAAAAATCCGATAAAGTACTAGTACTTCCCTGCACTACATCAGAATTTTTTTCATCCTCTTGCCTCCCATTTTTAGCTTCAAGAAAAATCCTAGAACTTCAAGGTCAAGGATTAACTTATCTGATGAGGACTATACATACTCTGACATTAACGCTATTTACAAAAGAATCATTTCTCACATATTAAATGTTCATTAAAAAAAAATAATAAAAGGAAAAATCATTTTAAATTATACATGTAACAGAAGTTTAGGATAAATACCACACATGCCGTATTTACTCGATTCTAAGGCGCCTTCGAATGTAAGGTGCATGCTGATTTTTGAAACCATTATCCATTCTCTTGAGGAAAAAAGTGTGCCTTAAAATCCAGTAAATATGGTAATTTTAAATAATGTTTTTAAAAGATGGAGAAAAGGTGAAATATTTTAAGTGTTTTTGAGTTGTAATATTTTAAGTTGTATTTCGTTTTGTGTTATACACAAATAGGCTAATATTTTAATGAAATTGAAGGTGCTAGTATGGATTATTTGTCCTATTTATTACCTTTTTGTAAACCCCCCCCCCCTGCTCTCTCTCTTTTGTACTTGCTCTGGATCTTTTATAATCAGGGCGGTGCTAGCTTCTTCGGTGCCCTATGAATACCTCTAAATATGTGCCCTTTCAACCTACATTGACTGATGATGGTTTTACAACCGAAACGCTTTATTAAACTGTTTTGTTGCATTCTAAATCTTTTTATCTTGTATATTTTCTTAGTTTACATAATAAAATTAAAATTTACTTTTTTAACCATATTGTCAAGCTTGCCCATTTCATGTGTGACATATTGTTTTAGGGGGGGGGGGGGGG